>JBBYHK010514592.1:0-12861 GCA_038382065.1 Adansonia grandidieri | reverse complement strand
ACCTTGGATTCAGCTGAGGAAAAACAAGAAAAAAGAGATTTCAGGGAGATTCTAATCATTCCTTCAATTTTTCCACTTCCACCAAAAACTCATAAACTCTTTTCTATTTTTGGATCTTTTGAAAAACATCGTCTTTCCAAAACCTTCATTTCACTCATAATCCCTCTAAAACATCCCCTTTATCCATACCTAACTAAAATACCCCTTATTTTCATCACTCTTTTGTTGTTTAACCCTAAAAAAGGTGAAGTTCAAAACTGCTGCTGAAAGAAAAGGCTGAAGCTTGAAACTTTTGGTATATTTTCTCCACGTGACTCTGTATATTCTTTGATTTTTAACATTTTCATCCTCTTAGTGACCTCTCTATGTTACCATGATCCTTATAAGGTTTTCATGTATTATCGCTGCCTTGTTTGTGGTAGTCTTAGAGTGTTGGTGTTCTCTTGATGTCTTGATGTTGCATGGTAGCCAAATATCCTATCTTTCATTCTGTCATCAAAACAACCCCTTATTTATTGGATTTTCTATTATGTTTTATCTATTTTCACATGCTTAACATATGCTTAAATGTTCACCATAAAATGTTTTATGTATATCCATGCATTTTCTTTTGTTTTAAGGAGTCTCATGACATAAAAATGTCATCCTGATAGCTTCAGCTTGCATTCCTTTGTTTAAATATGTTCATACACCTTATATGTCATATTCTCACTTTTTTGTCACCTATTTCCATGTTAACATGTCACCTATGTGCGTTTGCAAGTTTAGTCTTTGTTCATCTTAATGCATGTTATGTTTTCTTCATGTCATTCTTGTCAAGATGCATGCTTGTTTGCTAAAAACCTGATTTTTAAAACAAATCCCCAAGTTAAATTCATGCTACCTCCAATAGATGGAGAATAGCGTGGATTTAATGTTTTCATAACATTGGTCTTCCAATCTTAGGGACAACATAAACATTTCAGCCCTGGATTCATGATAACACAAGTTTAAAGATGTTGTTTTTTCAAGCGAACATACCCCCTTTTTAGTTGGAAAATATTAAGCCTTGATCTTGGGTTTAACACCTTTAAGGCATGGTCAATGGGTCATTTTATCATCCCAAACTACTCCAGGATTATGGAATGAACTTGTGATGCTCTCATCATTCTTTCACTTGTGTTATGGACGTTCGAATGTCCATAAATTGGATTTGGCCCTCAAGAAACTCGGATATCGAATAATCCTTCTATTTTTGCTCAGGTAGCACTATAGTCAAAATTTAAAAAATCATTTCAAACCATAAAATATTTCCTTTGATTTTTCTAATATTTTCCCTTTAAAGGCATTGAATTACCTTTCTAACGGTGTCTTATTTGCCCTTGGATCATCCCGAACGAGGGAGTTATAACTTTTCAAACATTTGGTGTCCAAAACCTTAGAACTAGCATGGAACATTTTGTTTGGGCCATTTTAGCCCATAAGATGATTTGAATGAAATTTTCAAATATTTTTCCTAAAAAGTTCACAAAATTCCTTTTCGAAATGGTATCGTTCGTGATCTAACGATTCCAAATAAGCTTAGCATGATTTTCCAAAGTCATCATGTCTTTTTCTTGTACATGCTGCCAGTACGAGATAGACTTAACTTCAAAAATTAATTTCGCTTAGAAAGTGATTCTTTAGGATTTTTGGAATATTTTTATATTAAATCTCATTGAGTTAAATTTCCAATGTTACATCATTTATCATTTGAAGCCTTCAGATGCACCTGAAAAAATTCGAGAATGGAGATGACATGATGTTGTCCCTTGTTTTCAACTTAATTTTCGAATCTCCTTTTATCAAGATGTTCGAATGTCTCAAAATGCATCTGGTTGTTTCCCCCACAACACTAGTCCCTTTTGACTCGGATTGAGAATAAAATACCAACAAAATTTCCATATTAAAATTTTTGCTAGTGGAGATGTTCCACTCCATTGCTCTGTAGGGATACTCTAATGCCATTTCAACTCAAAAACCTAAATTTTCCTTTCGGATCCATTTTCAAGATTCTTAATCCTCATCCGAAACTATAAAAAATTTTCATCTTTGGGGATACTCTAACCTGTTTTTCATTAAAAATTTGAATTTTCTTTTTATTCCTAAATATTTTCCTAACTTTATTTTAGGGGATACTCTAACCCAACCTCTCCAAGGAGATACTCCAACCTCGCTTTTACCTCAAAACAAATCCAAAATTTTCTCTCTTCCATATGCCTCAGACTGTTTTGATTAATGTCATCTTTGTCCCTCAAATCACTAACGAATTCAGACTGGTCTCTAAAATTGTCATCCTGATTATCTTTCAATAATCAAAGGCAATTATGAGATACATTTTGATCATCCCTCCTTTTTTATGTCTTTAGTTCATGATTGCTTTCATGATATTATTGTATTTCTCTTTTTTCGTCTTACTAACATGTTTTCTTTTTGTAGTGATTATCGTGCATTCATGTTTAAATTTTTTTTAATAAAACTTACAAGACAATGTTTTCTGTTGGTATCTCTCTAGTGCCTAATACGAAACATCCAAATTTTGAAATCTAGTTTAGTGATTATTTTCATAAAAATTCCTATGTTCCTCACACCTCCAAGGCACGTTGGTGATCTAATTTGCTTAAAAAAGCCCGGATCTACAACTTACAAAACTTTATGCATCAAAGGGAATTATTTCTAAATAATGACAAAAATGGAATTGATTAAGCCGAGACTGAAGTGAGACATAATTAGTAGGCATTAATTTTGGGTGTCATGGGGGTTCTAATCCGTCCCCATGCGTAACCAACTCTCGAACCCAACCAACAAATCTCTAGACTTTCTAGACCTTGAAATCGATGTTTTAGGTTTCATAACTTAGAATATTGTTTTCAATAGGCATCTGATCCTGCCTAGCCTGAAATAATCGATGGTGACTCCAAGTTCATGGCCACTTCGTGGTGGCCATCCGAGACTAGTTGGATGAGCGATTCGTCTAACGGTCTCTCTCCCCTTCATATTATTATGCCTAATCCAAATCCCAATCAAGGGTTAACTCAAAGGCTCGACCATGCCCTTTGGATCATCCAAATTTTTAAAGATGGGCATGTGGCGATAGCTTCATGACTCCACTGGGAATTAAATCTAGAGAGTTAGTCCTATAACTAGCTATTGCTTACTCGGTTCTTGGTTTTTCGATCTCCATAATTATTTAGATATAATTCTCTTTTATTTTTGCTTAGTAATCTCTAATGTTTATGTTTTTGTCCTGTGATTGTTAGGGATTATTTGTTCCCAAATAAATGTTAATTTGAATAAATATGGTAATATAGGAGTAAAAAAAAAGTTTGATTATTTCTCTGACACACACCGTTCACTTGCATTTGCACTAGATCCCACCAAACACCATGGTGCGGTTAGTATCCTGATTATTAGGAGGAAGTAAACCATCCGCCTTTGTGAGTAAACCTCCGTATGGGCATGGAAAAACCTTCTGAGATGTAAATTACCTATGTTTCTCGTGAGTACACCTCTTCATTTGCATATGGAAAGACATCCATTAGATCGAACCTATCCTACCAAACCTGCTATGGGCCTAGAATCAGGGTGCCTAGACTGTCTTTACCGGATGAAAGAACAATTCGGATACCAAAATAGGCATCAACGTAGACCCGTACAGTGAACCCTATGGGCTAAACCATGTTAAACCACACTGCATGCTGCTAAAATAACTCGAAGAGTAAGATCATTCAAGCAAAAATTTTTTACCTTTATTCCTATATACCATGGCTATGAGGGCAATAATAAGTGAACTTTGTCACCCGCATTTGTCATTTTTACTATTATGATCATTCTTTTAGGATATACCGCTACGTTTGATGGCAAATCCTCTTTAATAAATCAGCAAGGACAAGTGAATGCCATTACCTATAATGTTATTTTGAAATAGTTATATCTGATCGAAATAAGCCGTCATGTTGCCTGAACAATGGCTTAACATGTACTTACCATAGATGATGATGAACGAATGTCACCATTTAAACGGTCAGTTTTAGTCCTAGCGAGGTATCATGTTACTTCGTGAAGAGGTAATTTAATGCGAACATGCCGGTATGCTGCCCGTTTAATACCTCAACATTCATAATCATCATGTCAGCCCCAGGCATCATACTGCCTATTCTTGTAGCAAATTTTGTGATACACTTTTATTGCTATTCCTTCATTTCTTTATCTTTTGCCTATTATTTTGTATTGGTTACTAACTCATTCTTTTTCTGCTTTTCTTTTTAACTATGCATCATTTCATCATAATCACCATCACCATGGGACAATCGATCAATGGTTCAATGTTCATCAAGGGGTGTCTATCATGGAGCAATAATCCACTTCGAATGCTAAAGCCTTTTTGAAGAAGTCTGAGCATGGTCAAAATGCTGACAGTGTGAAGATGGAGATGTCCTTAAACCGTGGCATGTCTCAATAGTGCATGAAAGGATCAAGATAGGGTAGCATCAAAATGATTAGCAAGATATAAGAATTATATGGACCAATTAGGACAATACCAAAAGGGAATTATTCACTAAGAGATACGAAGATATTACCTTTTTACTCCAAGTTTGTTTGGATGTTGGCTTGTTGCAAGCAGCATCTTAGTTTTGGAATCTAGCATATCGGTGTTTCACTTTCAATCATGAAGATTTAGTCCCCAAGATTGATGAATACACTACATTACTCAACATTAAGAGAGCAAAGGTCGATAGAATATACTGCAAGGCCTTAAACCCTCCAACTTTCAAGAAAAGATTAGCTTAAATCCTTAGGGAAACAAAAACTTAGATTGAGAGTCACATTAAGATGAAAAGGAATAGTGAATGCATCTCATGGTCCAATTTAAAGGAAGTAATGGCGAGTACCATTGACATTAAAAAAATCCAAGATATTTACACTTTGGCGATATATGGTATGGTTATATTCCCAAAGACATTAGGTTATGTTGAAGCTAAAATAGCGGATATCTTTTCTCGTTTATGCTGCAGCATCAATCTTACACCAACCATCATTGTCGAAACTATTCGAGCTCTTAATTTTTGTAAAAAAATAGGTGTGGGCTACTTCATCAGATATTCATCACTCCTTGAGATTTGGCTCGTTGGTCATCTCGATCCTAAAAAAATAAGATGTCGCATTACTTCTGACCTAACTTTAGCCCTATCTCTAAGGTACTTGAGAAGGAGTAGCCTTAAGACATATCTGAAGAACAATGGGTCCAGAAATTCTAGAACCTCAAAAGAGAGGAGATAACAGGAAGACTTTTTGGTTTTTCCCACAATGGTCATATATCGGTGCGGAGATTACAGTTGCATGTCACTTATGGGATTATAGGGAAGCACTAGCTATGCACCCCTTTTAGTCCTTTGACAATTCCAGTGCCGTTAATTCATCCTCTTCGTCTAAGACCTAGAGTTATGGGATTCCGACAATGGTGAGCCCACTTATAAATCAAAAGTCCAGCTAGCCTTTCATGCATAAAAACAAACTTGCTACATGGAGAAATATTGGAAAGGGACTAGTATGACCCTAGGATATGATGAATGGAGGTTCCGTTGCATTAATGACGCCATGCCCCTATCTAATATTAGGACATCATAAATACTAGTTGACGAATTCCCCTCTGAGATTCAATTGCTTAAACGAGAGTCTGAATAAGAAAAGGCGACATTTGCCAAAGAGATCACTTGATTAAAGAAAAAAATAGTCAATTAAAAATAGACCTCTACCTTCGGGATGACGAGGTGAATAGGGTGATCAAAGAGAAAAATTGCTTTAAGAAGGATCTCAAGAGTTTGAAGAAAGACTGTGGCCCTTAACAAAGAAGTAAGTCCTGTAGACTTAAAAAGTCATTAGTTAAGTGGAGGACAAAAATTACGACTTTTGAGAAGGAACTACATCAATGAAGAGAAGCGGCTAGGGTTAATAAGGAAAAGCTTGTTAGAACTCATGATCTTGCATTAACTTACGGAAGAAAGAATGAACAAATAGAAGTTTGAGTCTAGGATTTTAGAGCAAACCAGGTTGAAAATTAAGCTTTGACACTCAAAATTCAAAATTTAGAGCATTATCTTCAGGCTTGCCAAGACTAAGTCAATGCATTGGTGAGAGCCTTTGAACATCGAGAGCAAGAATGGCTCCAAGTGGTTGATCACGCACACCAAAACTATCAGGACCACATTGTCATCTCACAAAACAAATTCAGGTAGCTCAATTGGAGGCTGAGAACATGATGGATGTAGCCCGATCCTTGACATGCGATATCTTACCTACTAGAGCCTGTGAGCAAGACTTTTTGTATTTCTTGGACCATGTAATCAGGCAATGTAATCGTGTCAAGCATTTCCAAATGTAATCATATGTAATTGGGACATTTGTTGCTTTAATGAAAGACGCTATTGGTGGAGCTGCCCCTTAATCCAATTGTCCTTTTTGCATTTACATGACTAACCTAATTCTTTCATTGTTTTATTCATTCATTTATCTTTATGATTGCATATTCACTTTCATTGCATCAAAAATATGCATGAACATATCATAAAGGCCTAATCTGGTAATAATTCAAAGTGAAGGTGCTCTAAAACATGAAACTTACAATTTGTCATCGGTACAACATTCGTAATCATCAAAAAACAATGGAAAATGATCACTAGGCCTACATCAAAAAACTCAAACTCATGTATAGAGAGTCTCAAGAGCAATCACTTTGTAAGAATGAGGAACTCCAAGCTTAGATTACTAAGCTAACCAAGTTGTTGTCTAATGCATTGAAGGAAAAAGGGCAAACAAGCACAGTCAAGGTGGGAAAAGAATTGGTCAATCTTGAAAGTAATTTGAATGGTGGTACTAAAGCCACCAATGCTCAAGAAGGGATATTGCATGGGCAACATCCTCCTATAGCAAACATCCTACCAACTCAGCCATTCATTTACATAAATCCTGAACAACATCCCATTTAATTCAAGGATTCAAGGCACAGGCTCTTCAACGACAAGGCCTATAGTCTTAGACTTCGATGAGTAAATAGAGCAAAAGAAAGCAAAGAAGCCCTCAAAAAATGATGAGGACTTGGACAGGTATCAGTCGCTGGAGAAATGCCTTCGAGCTATTGTAGGAAGTAATAAATTTGGAATCGTAGATGCAAAATCATTAGGGCTGGTTTCGAGTCTCACTATCCCACCCAAGTTTAAAGTGCCTAATTTTGAAAAATACAATAGAACTACTAGCCCCACTACCAATCTTCACATGTACTATCATAAAATGGCAAGGTATGAAGAGAATGAGAAACTACTAATCCATTGCTTCCAAGATAGTCTAACTGGGGTAGCTTTTCGATGGTATATAGGGCTTGATCTTATAGGAATTCAAACATGGGCGAATTTAGCATGCGTATTCCCTAAACAGTATAAGCATGTATCTAATTGGGCTCCAAATCGCTTCTCCTTTATGAACATGGAGGAAAAATCTTCTAAGAGCTTTAGGCAATATGCTCAAAGATGGAGAGAAGAGGCAGCACAAGTTTATCTGCCTCTAACTGAAAAAGAAATGACGGTCATGTTTATTCTTACCCTATGAGATTCTTACTATAAAAGGCTGGTAGGAAGCTCCATGAAAAATTTTACCGATATGATTATATCAAGTGAGATGATTGAGAACACCATTAAAAGTAACAAGATATCCCTTGGGGAATCATCTGGGTCGATCAATAAGACAGTAAATAAGGGTAAGGAGAAAGAGGTGAATGTTGAAAAAATCATGTTAATCAAAGTTTGCATCTAGCACAGCCCTTGTATCTTTCGAGCATGTTGAATATAAGTCTTAGTCCTTACTTCCCTACACCATAATCAGTTCATACCATCAAGTTTGCTCCAACAATAAGCTTTGTGCCATATCCTGCTCAAAACACAACCTAGAGTGCACAACCTCACAACATGAATAACACGAGAGCTTCAAATAATCAACAAGTACCCCAAGAAAGGGAGCACTTTCAACCACTCTTTACTCCTATAAAGATATTTACTTTCACTTATTGCTAGTAAACTAGTGGCCTTACTATTCACAAACCTAAGATCATTATCTTACCCCAGATGGTATGATGAGAATGCTTATTGTGAATACCATGTTGGAGCGCAAAGCCATTCCATTGAGAACTGCACTTCATTTAAAAGAAAGGTGCAGGGTCTATTAGAATAATGAGTGATCAAGGTCAAACAAAGGCGTAGACCAAATGTTGGAGCCAATCTATTCCCTAATCATGTTGAACTGTAAGTGAATGCGATAATCAATGGGCAAGGTCATTGGGTCAAAAAAAACATTGAAGATGTCAAAACCTCGATGAGCATGGTCTGGCAAGCTTTCGTGAAAGCTAAAATAGTAATAAATAATAAAAATCAAAGAATGAATACCACTGAAACACCCTACATTGCAGTCAAGGACATGATTTGCAACATTGCCTATCATTCTTGGAAATGGTCCAAGGGATGATGAATCGGTCTGAGATTAAGTTTTATGATGAGTGAGATAAACACGTCGATCCATCTATTAAAGCCACGGATGAGGAGAGGCCCACCGATTATTGAATCTCAAGTTATTTGCCTTTTATAGGCATGAAAAAGAGAGCTAATGAAAGTTTTAGGCAGTATGCTTCAAGATGGATAAAGGAGGCTGCCCAGGTTCATCCCTTATAGAAGAAAAAAAAAGATGATTGCTAGATTCATTGGCACATTGCAAGCCGCTTATTACGAAAAGGTTTAAAAAGCTTCCCGTATAGCTTCGCGAAGGTAGTCATACTCTGTGCGATGATTGATGATGCCATGAAAAGTGGATCGAGTAGAAAAATATTTGCAAAGACAAAAAGAATGGAAAAAAAAAGGTTAGTCGGCAACTAAAATCTAGCACTGAAGCTAGTTCATCTCAAACTTGTGCTGAATTAAACCTAAAGAGAATGGTCATTGAAGAAAACTACAAGATTATATAAAGCATAGAAAAAGTCAGAACACCAATGAATTTCGTTTGGCAAATCATGGTGCAAGCTAAGCTACTTAATGTAGCCAAGAAGATAGAGGAAAAAATTGATGACTTCTATGATTTCCATACTGTTTATGGCCACACTCTTCAAACATTCAAAGAATTTTACACTATGGTTCAAAAGATGATGAACAAGGTAGCTTTTAATTCTATGATGAAAAGCAAACCCCACATACCGAGTCTATAAATGCAACACCATCTGTCAACATTATAAAAGAAAAAAAGCACAATCCTCTTTATAGGGTTGGAAGGCCATTGATCTTGTATGATAATCGACAGATAGTCAAAGCCACCACTTTTCAGCCTATGCTAAGGATGATTATTCAACTTTCATCTTTTCTCTCTTATAAGGATGATAAGGCAGTTCCTTAGAACTATGAAAACAAAACTTTAATCATCAGGGAACCTAGTCAGCAAGTAGCAAATGTAGACCTTTTGGGAGTAAGTCACCTAGCTCAGAGTGGCAAATGTTATGCCCTAACAGTATAAAGAAGTGAAACTTAACAAGAGAATACTATCATGTTCCTCAAGCACCGAAATTTGTAATTAAAAACTTAGATTCAGTAGTCTTAAAGGAGCCAATGAATGAGAAAAAAGCTATAGAATTCCTCAAGTTCATCAAAAATAATGAGTACAGCATCATCGATCAGTTGAACAAGCAACCCACCAAGATATCCATGTTGTCACTACTATTGAATTCTGAAGCTCACATGAATGCCTTTCTCAAAGTTTTGAATGAGGCTTATGTCCCTCTCAACATTTTTATAGGTTACTTGGATCTCTTATTAGCAACATCACTGCTGATAATTACATACGTTTCAGTGATAATGAAATCCTGCACGGAGGGAGAGGAAACTACAAAGCCCTTCATATCACCACATATTATAAACGCACCATGTTGCCCAAGGTGCTCACTGATAATGGGTCAACTTTAAAAGTAATACCTATGTCATGCTTGAACAAACTCCCTATTGACGCATCTCATATCTAAAATAGTCATACAATTGTGTGAGCATTCGATAAAACTTGCTAGAATGTTGTAGGGAACATCACCATTCCACTCTAAATCAGCCCATTTACATACAAAGTTGACTTCCATGTGACAGACATTGCTTTATTGTATAATTACCTGTTGGGAAGGCTTTGGATTCACTCTACTAGGGCAGTACCATCATTTTTGCACCAAAAGTTGAAATTCATCATCGAGAACAAAGTTGTCAGTATCAGAGGAGAAGAAGATTCATTTCTACTACTTCAACTAATGCCCCATATCTCGAACCTAACGAAGATATCCCAGAATCCTCTTTCCAATCCTTTGAATTTGTTAATGCTACTTATGTTAATGAAGGGTTGCCAATAGTTTAGCCTTGCCTATCAGAGAGTACTTATATTGGTTTAAAGTTGACTGTTAGCAAAGGTCTCCAGGTTGGAAAGGGATTTAAAATACACCTCCAAGGGATTGCTGAAGCGTTAAAAGTTGTCAACCAGATAAAAGAGGGCTAGGATTTAAGCCCAATATGCAATAAAAAAAAAAGCTCAAAAGAAGTGTGAGAAAAGGATGGCCCATTTTTCAAGATAAGACAATGATATTCCCACCATTTCGGGAAAGTTTTCGCCTAAAGGGACATGCAAACACTAGCTCCGTTAATGCTGTACTCATATTAAATAAGGCATTTGAGGATTTCTCCATCAATTTGATTGATAAGCCAAAGATGTCAACCATAAGTCTAGAGACTAGTCTATGCCCTCTAGAATTTGTTCCAAGTGTTTAGACTAAGACTAGTTCCTGTACTGTTCAAGTTTGTTTCAAAGTAATGCTATGAACTAAAACTACATGCTTTTGCCTAAAAGCATTATAAGATTTTTTGTATGGGTATCTTTTATTAAGTGTTATCAATGAAAATGACTAAGCATTATGCATTTTATTCTTTGTGTTTATAGTTCTTATCAACCTCAGACCTTTCTTTTCACCTATATTGTTCTCTTCCCATATTTTTAGGTACCCCGATGAAGGTGACATAAATTTTCATATTAAAACTTCAGAAATCGATTTTGAGCAACCAATCTGTACCGGTGAGGTTGAATCTGAAGAGAATCCTAAAGAGAACCCTGTACCTTAAAACCTACTGAGACTAGTTAAACAAGAAAAAAAACAAATATTACCTCATAAAGAACCTACCAAAACCATAAACCTTGGAACAAAATAAGCTAAAAAAAAGTCAAAATTAAAACTTCTATAAAACCATTAACTCGAGCCAAACTAATAAATCTCTTCCAAGAATATCGGGATATGTTTGCCTGGTCCTATCAAGACATACCTGGATTAGCTACCAATATTGTGGTTCTTAAACTTCCCCACAAACCCAAGTGTAAACCCATACAACAAAAGCACAGAAGAATAACGCCTGAATTGCTTCTAAAGATTAAAAAAAGGTGAATAAATAATTTACAGTATGATTTCTTGAGGTAAATAAATATTCTGAATGGATAGCTAATATAGTCCTAGTTCCTAAGAAGGATGGTAAAATGCAGATGTGTGTAAATAGGGATTTAAATTTAGCCAGCCCAAAAGATAATTTGCTTTTTACCTCACATTGACACCCTAGTAGACAACACTACCAAAAACACATTATTTTCCTTCATGGATAGGTTTTCGGGCTATAACCAAATCAAAATGGCAGATGAAGACATAGAAAAGACCATATTCGTAACTATGTAAGGCACTTTCTGCTACAAAGTAATGCCTTTCGGGCATAAGAATGCTGGGGTAACTTACCAAAGGGCAATGGTAACATTATTCCATGATCTCATGCATGAGGAAATCGAGGTCTATATGGAAAATATGATCGCCAAGTCACCAAAAGAGAGTGAACATGTGGCCAGTTTGCAAAAACTCTTCAAAAGGCTTCGTAGATACCAGTTCAAGCTAAATCCTACCAAATGCATGTTTGGTGCCATATCTGGTAAACTATTAGGTTTCATTCTGAGCGAGAAAGGAATAGAGGTTGATCCTGACAAGGTTAAGGCCATTCAGAATCTACCACCACCTCAAACTCAAAAAGAAGTGAAGAGTTTCTTGGGAAGACTAAACTACATAGCCCAATTCATATCTCAGCTGACTAATAAATGGGACATAATTTGTAGATGTGGTCTTCTTGAAAAGATCATCATGGATAATGTACATAATCTGAAAAACAAAATGATGCAAATAGTCTGCTATCAATTCAAGATTCAATATCAAAACTCCATCCCATACCATCTAAAAATGAATAGGGCTGTTGAAGTAGCCAACAAGAATATCAAGAAGATAGTTGAAAAGATGGCCAAGATGGCCAAGACATATAAAGATTAGCGTTAAAAGTTGCCTTTTGCATTACATGCCTATTGCACAGCATTACAAACTTCCACGAGTGCTACCTTTTTCTCTTTGGTCTATGATATGAAAGCTGTCTTACCAATCGAGGTTGAAATCCCTTCACTTAGAGTCTTGATAGAATCCTAACTTGAAAAACTTGAATGGGTTAAGAGCTTATATAAGTAACTCAATCTCATTGAAGAGAAAAGAGTAAAGCCATTTGTCATAGGTAGTTGTATCAAAAACTGATGATGAGGGCCCAAAACAATAAGATCTATCCTAGCTAGTTCTGAGAAGGTGACTTAGTACTCAAACAAATTCTCTCGATCCATAAAGATGCTCACAAAAAATAGACCTTAAATTGGGAAAGGCCATACGTGGTGAAACGTGTATTCTTTGGAGAAGTCCTAATCTTAACAGAGATGGATGGTAGC
>JBBYHK010514570.1:0-12865 GCA_038382065.1 Adansonia grandidieri | reverse complement strand
TGAGAATAAAATAAAATAATTACAGCAGTAATTTGGTTAATAAAATAAAATATTATAAGGTTTGAATTCTTAACGAAGGAGATTTAAATTTTTTAAACTAATTTTTTATTCTACCTAAGACTTGAATAGCCATTCAGTGGGAGGACAATAAATGGCTATTCCAAGACTACATGGAGTAAGGCTGAAATCGATCATTTTGTGAAATGAACATTTAGCGAATAAAATAATTGCATTAGTATAGTGCATTGAATCAACACGTAATGAAATACCTATTCCATCAACCAAAATGAACCGATAATGTAAAGAACAAAAAGAGAATAAGTAAACATCCTCGAATAGGCATTCTACATTTATATAGCATTTATAATGTATAGCTAGTGATTAAATGAATTTCATAGACGCTAGAAAAATTATTTCAAGATTTAGATTTTGAAGTCAAATATTTTTTTTTTGGTTAAATGACTTGATAAAAAAATTCTCATTAAACTTAGGTTAATTTAACATTATTGTTGAAAAATTTTGGGTTGAACAAAATATAATGAAAAAAATATGATTTAAAAATTTTATGTATTTACTATTGTTGTGAAAAAGTGATATATTGAAGTAAAATGTGAAAAAGATACGAATAAATAATAAAATTAAAAAATATAAAGATAATAAAATTATTTTATGGCAAAAATCAATTTTCAAATAAAAAACCACGAATTTTTTTTTATTTTGAATACAAAATTATGATTTTAATTACAAAAATTAAAATTTTTTTAAAAAATAATAATATTAAACGGGACCTTAATTGATGGCTTTGAATGCCAAAAGCTAAAGAAAATTAAATTATTTAATTTGACATTTGGTTCGGTTTGAAAATTTGTGGTTTTAAGAAATATTATTTGCATATATAATTCAAACACACACACACACATATATATATATATATATATGTATATATATTTATATATTATCTTCTCGTTCAGACATCAAATGGAAAGTCGTTGGTTTCTACACAAAATTACAGATTCTTTGTTCCCTCTTAATTTTCTTTACAGCTAACTGACTATTTTTTTCGTCTTTTTATGAAAAAAATAGTTACTTGATAGCGACGGACATGTGCAAGTGTTGCTAAAGGATTAAAATATGTTATCCAAATTCATTGCCCTTTCTTTTACTATTTTTTTTTTTTTCAGATTTGAAAAGTTAAAGACAATAATTTTCCATAATAATAATAAAAAAGTACTAAGGCCCTTTTTTTTAGTTTTAACGATTCGTATATTTATATTTTATTTATGTTAATTTTTTATATTATAATTATATTTAATTTATTATTTATTTTTATAAATTTTAATACGTTAATAATTCATACTATATAATATTTAAGTCGTGTTATTCATATTATTTTCTCGAATTATATTATATTTTAATTACTTTTCTTGTATCATATTCATGATATATCCTCAATTATTTACGTAAAATTTAAATATTAAATATTTTAAATATTATTTTTTAAAAATAAATTTATTAATTAACCGAGCTAAGGTGGGCTAACTACCAAAATTTTCTATTGCAAAAGCTAATGTGTATGGCTATAAGAGAAGAGACTTCAAATCTTCAATGGCTGCATGTTTGTTAGTGAATTATATGATATTTAGCAAATGTCCCATTGTTTTATTTTCTTTCCAAGGATTCTTCATCAATGTATTTGACTTACTCCTAGCTTTGCTTAACTTTTTTCTTTTTTTTCTGCCATGGAAAATAAGCATTTTTAAATTTTTTTTATGTTGATGTCTAAATTTTCAAAATCGATTTATCTATATATATATATATATATATGTTTTTGATAATTGTGGAAACAACGGGTTTTACACTTTAAAGTCTTATAATTTTTGATTAAAAGTATTTATAAATTAGATCGAATAATGATTTAAATTTTTTATTTTTTTATTCAGGTTCTGGTCCAACCAGAACAGCCCAATCTCAAAGCAATATTATTATTTAAAAAATTAAAAAAAATATTTTTTTATTAATATTTATAATTAAATTTAAATAAAAAAATGTGTGATGAGAGGGCCACAGTGTTATATTTCTTTCCTGTCCATATTACAACAATTATTTATTACATGGGTGGCAGTAATAAAATGAAGGGCTTGGAATGAGGGTAAGGTTTTGTCTAAATCAATGTATATATATATACATACACACATGAGATATTTACATCATGGTAATGCAGTTTGATTGTTTATCGGGAAACAAGATCCTATATTTCGCAGGATTTGCAACCTGGAAGAAAATCAAACAGGCCAGTGCTTGTTTTGTTTTTATAAATTTAATTTCTTTAACTTATTCTACTAGTTTTCAAATTTCCTATGATAAAAGACACATCCTGAAGAATCGAGATGTCCCCGAAAGAGAGATAATTAGATCCAATAATTTAAGTGTGTATGTATTTTTTATGTTATAATTATGTTTAAAATATTATATATTTATATAAAATTTAATAAGTTAATAATTTATTTATTTAAATTTTAACACATTAATATATTTATAATTATATTTTAATTTTTATATTATATTTATATCGTATCTAATATTATTTAATTTAGTGCTAATGTGTGAACTATGGCTCTTAAGCAAAATTAACTGATCATCGTTGCAACGTCATCGACCAAATGTGGTATGTGATTAACATATTATCAACCTGTGTATCTATATTATGCTTACATGATTTTTATATAGTATTATATTTTGATTATTTTTTTATATTATATAATTGTATTATATCTAAAATATCCTAACGAACCTTATTCAAGTCCTTAATATGGAATACATACTGTTTTTTTTATTTATAATTAGAGCCGGTTACTCATGCAAACCTAAAGGTCCGCCATATATATAGGAGAGCTAAGACAAAAATATTAGGTAAGAAAAATAAGCTTCAACAAAAAAATGAGACCCACTTAAAAAATGGGCCGGGCTTTGACTTTAACGCTCAAGGCCAAAACCTGGCCTGACTTATTTTTAATTATATAATATATATTAATTTTGTATTTATATGCATTATGTATTTTTTATTAGATAAAGAATAAACATATATGATATTACGGTGTAAACATTAAAAAATATGTTATTTATATTTTAAAATTTAATAAAACAAAATCATTATATTGCTAAATTTTTTTAAAAATATATTTAAAAAATAAATTAAAAAAATATAATATGGACAAATCTAAATAGGCTCAAACTACCTCTTTACAAATATATATATATATATATATATAGACTTGGTTAAAATTTAAAACTCATATTTTAAATCAAATCTAATTTATATAAATAAAAATAAAATTAATATTATACTTATATCGACTTATGAACACACATATTTATGATATTGTCCCCTAACTTTTACTAGTGCTCTTTTACTTCTTTTATTTTTTCACAAAATTAACGTCAGCATATATTAGACCCGTTTGGGATTCATCTTGGACTAGATTTATTTGCAAATTGGATTGTAAATCTGCTTTAACATATACAATTTGAGTTGAGCCAGATTGAAAATAAGATTTTTGTAATTTAAATTGATTTGAATCAATTAAATTATTATTTAATTAATAATAAATATTTTCATTCAAATTTAATTATAAAAATATATACATATATAAAAATGATTTTTTTTTATAATTTATTATATTTCAAATAGTAAAAATGAATTTTTAGACACAAAGCTCGAGCAAGCAAATTTTTTAGTATTTGATCTAATCTAGCTTGGTCGAATTCGCCCATGGACAGCTTTATTCTCATCTAGATGTGTTCATAGGCTAGTTTATGGCCTGAAATTTTTTTCATTTCTTTGTTTAGGCCTGAGCCCGATTGGCTCGAAAGTCCATTTTATTACTTAAAATAATATTAAAAAATATTTTATATTAATATTTATAATTTAAATTTATAGAAAAATAATTTTAATATTTAAATAATAAATTTGAAGTGATCAATCAACTCAAAATTAAAAAATTTATATCTAAATTCAATTCATTATGATTTAGATCAATCGAGCCAAGTGAGTTGTTCGATCTATGAACATGTTTATCCAGGATTAATAATCTTCTCTTTTCTCTTAAAAATTATTATTTTTTTACTCTAGATAAAAATGTGGAAATACAGACAAAGTAATGGGCCACCTTAGGCAGCTCCAAATACGTTTTCATTTTGGGCCTTATGAATTGAAAGTCCCGAATGATTATCGATATGGCTCGAACCCTAGCACTCAAAAATTAAACTTTTGAGACATACAAGTGAAAAAATGTTTAATTCAGATGGTCCAAGCGTCGGCCTCTTTTAGGCTCAACATTTGGGTCAAGGTCAAGGCCTTGTCGCCATTTGTGAAGCTGAAAGGCTGAAGGTGACGCGATGAAAACGAACTTCTAAAGTAAGAGTTCGTTGCTTTTTTCTTTTAGTCTCATTTGGGTCCTCAACTTCCCGATGTGGGAACCATCAACGGCCAATCTAAGCCGTTTGTTTTTTGAGTTCGCGGGGAAAACCGTAGAACAACCTTCCCCTCCACCACGCACCACCTCATCGTCACCGCAATCGCCAACGCCATTGCCACCCACTATTTTTCCTCTTTCTGTTTTCAATCCTTTCGCTCTTTTCCCCATCATTTTCCTCCTTTGTCTCTGTCTTATCTTTGGAACCGCCTTCTCGAACTGAATTTTCATTTCCTCACCAAGAAAAAAAAAGGGGAAAATTAAATGAGTTTCTCTTCCAATTTCACCGATCTCCGTCTCACTCCCAACCGTTCCGATAATCTCCTTTTTTTCTCCCCTCGAAATCGTTTCCAAATCCGCGGATTTCGCGCTTAAACGACGTCGTTTAAAGCTCTCCCGTTCAAACCTCACTCTCCAAAATCATTTCGATCTCTCTTTCGATAACAATGTTTTTCAGAACCTTCCTTCACTGGATTTTCTCGCGCCGGTTTTAGCTTTAACTTCCGGCGTGGCTCTTTATTTATCGTCGCGATTAAATTTAGCCTCACGAGCTGGCGAAAACAATGTCTGCCAAATCGGAGAGTGGATCTTGTTCACCAGTCCGACGCCGTTTAACCGCTTGGTCATCCAACGATGCCCCTCCATATCATTCGAAGGGATCGAGTTGATGGAGGATGTAAACGAGAGGTTAGTGAAGGAAGATAGGCATGTCGTGAGGTTAAACACTGGGAGGATGGTTCAGGCGAGTAGAAAAAGAGGAGATAGCGAGTGAATTGGAGTACCAGAGAGTTTGTATTAGCACGGAGGATGGCGGCGTTATTGCGATTGATTAGCCGGCGAATTTGGACTTGAACGGAGAGCATGGACTGGACAAGACGGTTTTGGCGGTTCCCGGAACGGTGGAGGGTAGTATGGACGAGAGGGTGAAGGAGTTTGTTAAGGAGGCGGTTTTTTGTGGGTTTTTTCCGGTTGTTATGAATCCTAGAGGTTGCACTAACTCGCCACTTACCACTGCCCGGTAAGCTATCGAGTTCTAAAGTAAACTTTCTTTGTTTAATTCAGTATTCTTTCATTGCTTCTTTTATTTATTAGCATTGAAGTAGTAAGTAGGAACTGGTAAAGTATTTAATTGAGAGCATTATTTGTTTTAACTGGAATTTGCTTCTTAGTCATGCTTCTAGATCAAAAGAATTATCTAATGTATGCCGGGTGTTTTCTTTTCCCTCGGAAATTTCTTGAAAAGTCATCTGATATATTTAGGATTACTTAACTACGTCATTTATGTAGATTGTTTACAGCTGCTGACAGCGATGATGTCTACACTGCTATACAGTTCATCAATAAGGCAAAGCCTTGGAACACGTTGATGGGTGTTGGCTGGGGATATGGCACAAACATGTTGTTGAAATACTAGGCAGAAGTTGGCAAGAGAACACCTCTGACTGCTGCCACATGCATAGACAATCCTTTTGACTTGGAGGAAGTCACAAGATCAACTCCTTATCACGATGCTTTAAATGAAAGGCTCACTGGTGGACTTATAGATATACTACGATCTAATAAGGTTGGTTTAAGTGCTGAAATTGATCATGAGGGATCAGAGGATTTGATGCAGATTGTAGAAGTTACTATATTGGATTCTTTGAGAGTGGAAATTGATCGTAGGCTAAGTTCATTGGACATGAAAGAAATGGAATCTCAACTTGCTATAGATATTGAAACAGTTGCAACTGCAGGGTCTGTTTCTATTGCGGATGATGGGAAGCTTACTGAAACAGTATGTTATTGACGATAGCTCAGAAAAAGTTGTTACTATTAATGGAGATATTGTTATTAGCGCTATTTCATCTGCTGTTCAAAGAACAAGTTATCTAAGGAGAGTGCTGCCAGTTGGTGTTATCATAGGATCTAGCTTAGCTGCTTTGAGAAAGTATTTCTATCTATCTACCATTCAAGATGATGATCGAAGTGAAGTTAAAGCTGTTGACAAAACCAAAATATCCAGGGAAAAGAATCATGAGTGGACTAGTTTAATGGAGATTAATCAAATATGGATTGATGAAACTGGTCAAAATGGTTCTTTTCACAGCCCCACTAGTAAAAAAAGGGTAGAAACTGATTTGAAAAGCCAGAACAAGGACGGTGTTTTTGTTGGTGCTGTTACAGCTGCTCTGGGAGCATCAGCTTTGCTGGTATCAAAACAGGTAATAGTTAATTTCTTTTAGATTTCTGTCTACAAGCATTTATATGTTTCTTGTTGGCTTTCTAAACCACCTGGTGCAATCCTGGTTTAGCAAGAGTTAAGGTATCCTTCCTTTGTTACCAAAAATTAAGCAACATTTGTGAGGTAATAGAAGGTTTCAACAATTATTATTAGCTAAGATTTTCTACTGAGATTTCTTCATTGTTATTACCTTTTATATTATGAATGTCATGTAGTGATTATGCTTATAATTTTTTTATTTAATTGCTTCTAACTATTATTTCATGTTTATGTCATGGTTTCATTCTCATTTTCACTTCCAAAGAACCATTTGAACCTTGATCCTCACCTTTTAGGGTTCCATGACTAGTTTTAGTTTTAAGTACAATGTCGAAACAGTTAAAAAGCTGTTATTCAAGTTGTATCCAATTTGTGGAAGAGTATCCAAGGAAATATTGAATAATTTTTAGTTAAATTTTCCTGTTATATGTTGTGCATGTTGATTTTGCTTTTCTTTGTTTTTTTTTCTTCTCCTGAGCCTCTGTGTGCGCTTTTCATGTTTGCTGCTGTATAAAAATGCAAAGGGTCTACTAGAAGGCAAAGGAACTGCAGAAAGTTCATCCAAGACCTTCAAGGAGAAAGGCAATCAACATAAAGAGCCTGAAAAGCCTGATGAAGCAGTAGTTGACAAACACCAAATCATCATAGTCACTAGTCTTGCCGAGAAAGCCTTATCAGTTGCTGGTCCTGTTATACCTGCAAAGGAAGATGGTGAATTGGATCAAGAAAGGTCTTTGTCATTATGCCTGATATATGATTCTGTTGCATTTGAAGTCCATTTAGTTGTCGTCTTGAACTCTACTTGCACGTCTGTATCATCAGGCTGATTGCTATATTGGCAGATTTAGGGCAAAGGGGTGGTATGTTGAGACTAGTTGGTAAAATTGCCTTGCTTTGGGGTGGTATTCGTGGTGCAATGAGTCTAACAGACAGGTTGATCATGTTTCTCCGTGAGCTGAGCACCCCTTATACCTAAGGTATTTAAGTTGCTGACATCCTTCCCAACCACCTTTGCTTTTTGACCTTCCCGACTTTCTCTTTCACTGGTTTCTGTGTAGATTTACAATTTAGTGTAACCTACTAAAAGTTATAATTAATATTTTTAGACTTTTTAAAAGACACCATATTCCTTTGAGGTATGTGTTATATATCCCGGTGCTAGTGCTAGTTTTATACTTAATTCACCTGGGCTTATGTTCTCTGACTATTCCTTGTACTGATGTTGTACTATTCCTCTTGTGTCCTTTCTTCCCGAAGGATTCATTGCTTTGTAGGCGTGGTTCTTGTTCTAGGGTCACTGGTTATTGTTTCGTTGCTTCCAACTCTTGTGCAGAGCTGGACAACAAATAATCCCTCGAAGATTGCTGAACTTATTTCCATTATTGGCTTCTACACTACTGTCATGATACTAGTTATGTTATGGGGCAAAAGAATACGTGGTTATGAAAATCCGCTTGGGCAATATGGACTGGATTTAGCATCATTGTCAAAGGTATGGATTCTAGCTTAAGCTTTTTTATTGGGTTTAGGGTATGGACTTGACAGAGTGATTTAATATCAAAATATCATTGCTTGCAGATCCAAGGTGTTCTCTTGGGCTTGATCGCAGGAGTCATACTTGTTATGCTAATACAATCCGTAAATGCTTTGCTTGGCTGTGTAAATTTCTCTTGGCCTTTGAAGCTTCTTCCATCTTCTTCAGATTTCATGGCTACGCTTGAAGTATACAGGAAACTACTTGTGCTGGCTGTTCGAGGAATTGTAACTGCAATCGGTGTTGTGCTTGTCAAGGAACTGCCTTTTAGGTCATGGCTGCCTGATGAGATCACCACAGATCTTGGCTATCATTGGGGAATAATTATGTCAGGACTTGTATTTTCGTTGTTCCAGAGGTAACATCATCTGCCTTTATGGAGTATCATATGTACTTTATCAGATTCAATTTTTTTTTTTTTAATTATTTCTTGTTTTTCCCTTTTTAGGTATGATACCTATGTTTATTGATTTTCTAAAAGTAATTTCCCTCTTGATAATGATGAGATTTCAGGTCTCTGATGGCTATACCAGGGCTATCCCTTCTATCTTAAGCTTTGGCAGGCATTTGGCGAAGAAATAACGGCGACTTCTCGATACCAATTGTTTTGCGGGCTGGGATAATGGCTTTGAGTTTTGTTTTACAAACAGGTAGCTTTATAATTGGTAAGGCCAACTTTCCTCTCTGGGTAACTGCAACTTACCCTTTTCAACCTTTTAGCGGATTAGTCGGTCTTGCATTCGCGTATGTTGACCATTATTCTCTATCCTAGGCAACCTCTTCCCCTGAAGAAATAAAAAAAATACCAAACCAGAATAAACCGAGAAAAATTTTATGGTTAGAAGAGCATAGCATATCATAGCATAGCAGTCTCTGGCGACAGCTGCTGCATTTTTGGTTATAGTTTTGTGGTTTTGGACTGAATTTGCAAGTCTATGGCTTACAGTACCAGTTTTGCTTAACGGTGCCTCAGTCCGTATTTCTTCCGCTGCAGTCTTTTGTTTTTTCCTGATAACTGCACGGAAACACCCGAAACGAAGGGAAGGAAGAAAGAAAAGGATGGAGATGGATATCGGTGTATAGTTGGTATATATTTTGAGATTCCAAATTTGTGAAGGAATAGCATAAGTTGTTACCTTTCGTTTTTCTCTGCTTTATTTGTTGTAATAGAACAGCAATAGCAATAGCCAGAGAAATTGTATTTATCCTCTAAGCCTCTTTCAGTATATATTCATATTTGAAACACCATGGAATTCTTTTACTTGGATTTAACCTTAGCGTCAATAAGCTTACATTGAGCGGAAGAAATATGCTTACATGAGAGGTTTTGCATTGCAATCAACAAACACAAACCAAACAAACGGAATGTTTAAGAAACAATTGTTGGCTAAGTGGTAGGATGAGAAAAGAAAAAAATTTGGAGGAAATCGAAAATTAATTCGAACCCTATTATCTTTCCTTCCTTCATGAATAACATTTAATTTTGAGTTGTCCACCAACTTTTTTACCTTTAATCCAGTAGATTTTCGTGTTTAAGTTCTAGCAATTGCGGATTTTCAACTCATTCAATTAAATAAGTTTAAAAAAAAAATACAAATCTCTGTGGAAGTCGCTTTTTTAATTGCTAAATCAAGAGTTTTGCAAGATTTTTAAGGTTGATTTAATTATTTTTTATTCAAATTTAATAGTTTTATCAAAATTTTCAACAATCGGATGATTTTTTTTTTATGAATTCTCACATAGTTAAGTCTCGAAAGAAAAAAGAAAAAAGAAAAAATATTCACCATCATGATTAGATACGACGTCGTTAGAGTTAATGGAAAAGCCATTTGCCTCACCACACCACCCCCAGCTTTTATAAGGGCTTTTAGGTGGATCAGAGATTGATGAGAAATCCAGCAGCAGCAACGCCTCCAACCCTCCCCCAAAATCTAGAGCCATCTCCAAAGGCTATAACTCTGCTTCTGCTTGGTAACAGGTTTCTTTCTCCTTTTTCTTCTTCTTTAACTTACTCTTCCAACACGAAAAAAATCTTTGCCTTCGATTTCCAAGATTTGAATCTGTTTCAGTTTAGATCTGCAATAATTTTAATATAATTAGAAGACTTCAACTCATAACTATTTGATTCGACAAATTTGTTTGTCTTTAACTTACTCTTCAAACATGAAAAAAAATCTTTGCCTTCAACTTCCAAGATTTGAATCTTTTCAGTTTAGATCTGCTATAAGTTTAATGTAACTAAAAGCCTTCAAATCATAACTATTTGAGTAGAAAATTTTGTTTGTCTTGACTTTGATTTTGTTCTCTCATTTAATCCTTAGATTTTGTAAGCAAAAGATACTGATCGCTTCACTGGAATCGTAATAGTAATCGAAACGTGATGAAGAGTTGAAAACTGAACCTAATGTTGTTCCATTATGTTTTTTTTTTTTTACTTGAATCATTGTCTTCTTTCTTACTCAGGTTGCAAATTATATCCCATTTCATGAAGACTTGGATTACCTTGCAAAACTGGAGCATTCTGCGGATGTGAATTCAGAAAATGCTTCTGTGAGTTCTCTTAACACCTTTTTTCCCTTCTCCTAGCTTATAGGTAATTGATTTTGTGTTGTGAATCTTCATGTTTATTGGACAATTTCAAATTGTGAAGCAAGTTTTTCCTGCAAGTCAAAGTTATTTTCTGTAATTTAGACCCTTGCATGAATGCTCTTTGTAAACATTATTATAGGAACTGATTTGACAATTTGTCTTAACCTCCACCTTTTCTGCTCAGAATTAAATGTTGCTTTATATTGTGTGTGTGTGTGTTTAGAATTGATTGTTGGATTACTTAACACCTTAGCAATACATAGAGTTGCCGCTCCATTGTTTAAATTCCTTGAATGAGATGAAGCATAAGCAAGACATACATGCCTGGCATGGGGAATTCTCCTATATTGAAACTTTTGTGCAACATATAGAGGAAGAATTACTATACTGGGTGTGGCATGCTGAACAGAAATGGGTTTTTCACCCTGTTGTATTAGATGAGCATGTGTCTTAAGTGTGGGTTGTTCCAGTTGGTTAGGAAGCATGCATATACCAAAAAAAAAAAAAAAATTTCCCCAGCCTGAGTCTGGTATTACTATGTTTTTAAAATTCAACCAATAAACTGTAATTGTAAACTAGATTGCTTAATTATTCTAAGACATTTATATAACATATGTATTTCCCTTTCTTTTTTTACTTTTATCAAGTAAATAAAAAATCTTCTCAGGTTACTATATTGTTGTTTATAATTTTATGCAGTATCTCGTTGAGAAGGGTTGAAAGTGTCTCGGGCCAATAATTCGAGAGAAGTGGATACGTTTATGTTGGACTCAAGAACAGAAGATATTTGAAGTAGAGTTGGAGGAGTTGAAAGTGGTTTACGTCAATAGTTTGCGAGAAGTAGATGCATCTAAACTTGATGAGGCTATGATAGTTTAGTATACATAAATTTCATATGTTGTTGGCAGAGTCAGAAGCATTGGAAAGAGAGTTGTTACGTTGAGGCAGATAAATTCGAAGATTGTTATAATAATAGAGCAAGATGCAAATCATAATGATTCTAATTTCATCAAACGCTTGGAGGACTCTTTTTAATATTAATTTCATTTTTTCCGTTTGATAGATATTTGTACCAGAATATTAATAATAATTATAGGTGACAGATAAGTAACATACTGAGATGTGAAGACAGGGACTGGATTAATGAAAGTAATCTTGTTTTCACATCCCACTATATTATCTATCTGTCGCCTATAATCATTCTTGATATTCTATTACGAATATCCATCAAATGAAAAAAATGAAAATAATATTGAAAAGATTTCTCTAAGCTTTTGATGAAATTTGAGTCATTATGGTTAACATCTTGCTTTATTATTATCAATTTCCGGATTTATCTGTCTCAACTTTAACAACTCTCTCTCCATTGCTTTTGCCTCTGCCAACAACGTATTGAATTTATAATTTTATATTATATAGTAGACCATCACAACCTCATCCTCTCGTATTCGCAAGTCCAACATAGATGCATCCACTTCTTCTAAACTATTAGCATAAACTACTTTCAACTCCCTTTAACTCTACTTCAAATATTCTGGCCAGCTCAGCTTGCAAACTTGTAATCTTAGTATAAACAAGGCAAAAATAATAATACAAAAAAACTAGATAAAACAATAATTAAATGTTTTTATTTTTAATTCATGATTGTTTTATTGCATTAAAATATTAATTTTTATTTATTTCTTTATAATATTGTATATCGTAAATATTAAAGTAACTTTTCCTTACTCGACAGTTTTGTTTTTATTAACTTAAATACTAACTTTTAGCAATTTATTGTAATTTTATTGTTTCTTTATCAACTTCAAACTCTATTTTAAGAATATATTTTTTAATTATAGTTATGTTGTACGTTATTCAAAGGCGCATTATAGTTGTAATATTTTCCTTATAATTAATGTATAAGAAAATAAACGGAGTAGAAGTATTAATATAATGATTGTGTAGAAAGGTAAAAATATTAGATTGTAACTAATGCTTAATTATACTATTAGTTTATTACTAATG
>JBBYHK010514550.1:0-12871 GCA_038382065.1 Adansonia grandidieri | reverse complement strand
TTATGTTTATGTTTATGTTTATGTTTAAATTAAAGTAACATAAATAATGTAATCACATGTATTACTTTCAAGAAGAAAAATCATGTATATACATTTACAATTTAATAATATGTTATACTTTGACTAAAAATTTATTCAAAACTTGAAAAATAAAAACTATTTGGTATTGAAGACTATGGAAAAGTTCTGCATTTTGTCTAATCCATCTCAAGATATCTTCTTTGATAGCAGTGTAAGCATTCACAATATATCGTTGAATAATCGACCTATGGAGATAAATGTTTTCATTTTATATCGTCGTTATTGAATTCTGTAATTAAAATACTCTTTCTTAGTCAAATAATCTCTCTTCATCTTCTTTTTTCTCGTATTTTGATAATAAAAACTATACTGTTAATCAATTTATGTCATTATCTTGTTGAAAGATATTTTATCTATTACAAATTAAATTTTTTAAACAATGGCTTTGGGCTATATATTGGTGGAAAAAATATTAAAATATTGATTATATATAGCATTGAATGAGAACTTTTTTATTGTGGAGTAATCATGATGAGAGAGAAGAGATGTATATATGTATATATATAATTTAATTTAATAAATTATTTGATTCATGTAGGAGATGTATATGTATATACATTTAATTTAATAAATTAATTTGATTTATATAAGTATGGAGAGATGAGATGAATACATTTAATGAATTATTTTGGTTCATGTATAGAAGAAAGGAGAGATATGTACATTTAATAAATTATTTTAATAATTATCACAATATTAAAATATTATAATTACTACAATACTAAAATATGTAATATATTATTCATGATATTTATTAGTTCAATTTAATTTTACTATATAAATAGATAGATTGAGTTATTGTTATGACTTATCAACAATACAATTTTAATTAAAATATATTTGAATAAATATAAAATCGGGATATCTATTTTTTTAAAAAAATATAGTTTTAATAAATATAATATTACAAAATATCTACTTTTATATATAAAAAACTTAAATAACTATTATTTTCATAATTATTTAAAATAAAACAAAATAAAACATCCACCAACACGATAATTGCATCAATTTTAGTTACAAAAAAATGATTATAAAGATGCTAATGTATCTCAAGATAGGCTATATGGAAAAGCATATATTCAGATGGGTAATAGAAAGTAAATATATTATTCTAGTTTTTGATTCTTGATGTATAATACTGTTTTCCTTTTGAATAAATAAAAACTTTTGCTTATAAAAAAATAAATATTTTTAAAAATAAAAATATTAAATCTAAACTACAAAAAATTAAAAGAATGCCACGAGGGATTAGGTCCCATCCATTTTTTTCCTTCATTTTATTGGTCAAATTTTAAAATGCTTCTTTCTTTAAAAATATTTATTATTTACTATGATCATAATAAATAATTATTAACAAAAATAAATGTTTATTTTTAACTTTTGTGATTAGAGATGGTGTTGAATAGTAAAAAATTTGATATCCCACATTATTCAGTTGATTTTTTTAGATTTGAATACTATATATTTAAATATTTTATTTATTATTAGTAATAGATTTGAAGCAAATTTAAATATTGACTTTTGAATATCTATTATCCAAATTTAATTTGACTTTGTTCATAGTGTTGGATATTCATTGTTCAAATCTACTTTATTTATATGGATAATATATTCAGACATCTAACACTATCTGAGTTACATATTTAGTTATTATATAATTTTATCATTTTATTTTTTAAAATTTTTATTTAAAAAAATTAAATATTTAGCAAATTTGGATATATTATTATTTGGAATACTAATTTGGATAGTACTCTAAGACAAAATATTTGAAAGAATTAATAAATTAATTAATAGATAAAAAATATTTATTATGATTATCATAAATAATTATTATAAGGAAGGAAAATAGTTTTTTTTCCTACAAAAGGTGTAACGAAGAGAAAAAAAATTAGAAAGAAGTGCAAGATGATCCAATAAACTAAAAATATTTATTGCATACTATTATTATAATAAAAAATTATTAATAAAAAATAAAAAATGCAAAAAAGAAATTTACAATTATTCTTTACCTTTTGAGAACAAAACAGAAAGTTAATAGGAGTAATTGGTTAATTTGAACTCTCATGACTATAAGAAATGAAATCTGACTGATAAAAAAAATCTGATTTTATGTTTTTTATGAAGTTGTTAGTTGATCAAAAAAATCTAATTGATAAAAAAATTGACTTAAATTTTATTTCTTATGATTAGTTGATTTAAAAAAAATATATTTATATTTATATTTATATTTTTTTATTTTAAATTGGTTAGTAATAATTTTTTATTCGTAAAGAATATCTAACTTAAAATATTTAATTTTTATACTAAAAATATAATTATTTTAATATATAAATATATATTAAATATTTTAAAAAATATTTAAATAAATAACTATTATTTAATAAATTTAAAATTATAAAAAAAACTAAGTTCTGTGAAACGGGAACCTTTCTAATCAATATCAATAACTACATACAAACAGAAGAGGCTGAGAGTATTGTTATTTGTTCGTGTTATGTTTTTAAAAAATTAATAAATTTTTATGCAGTTGTTTTTATGTTATTTATTCGTGTTATATTTATATGTTATTTTTTATTTATTTAAAGTATAAAATATTTATTTTTTTCATTTTCGAGAGGACAAAATTATGTTAATGTTTTTTTGTGGTGTAACATGTTTTAATTATTTTCTAAGTTTTTTTGTTGCATCTTAATTTATTTTTATTTAGTATAATTTATAATAATGATTTAATTTTAACTTTAAATTCAATTGCTTAATTATTAATTTTTTAAATCATATGTCATAATTATTCAATCAATAAATTTTTTATTTCATTTTTAATGATGGATTTTTTAGAATAGCTTTTAATTATTTATTTAAAGTAATTAGGTTACAAGTTGACTCACAATTCGCATATTCACTCAAGATCTATTTAGGATCCATACACAATTTACTCAAAAAAATTATTTACTTTTTAGTTTTTAAATGATGTATTTTTAAGAAGTTGTTCGATTCTCGGACTGATTGATTACCTAACCACTTAAGGAAAAATGAGTTTTCTATTTTTGTATTATTTTTTAAATAAAATATTTAAAGTGATTTAAGATTATATCTGATTCACTCAAAAATATTTTATTTTTATTTTATTTTTGAATAATATATTTAAAAGAGTTGATTTATATATTCACTTAGATGAAATTATTTTCTATACCTCGCTCGTTCAAAAAAATTTTATTTTTTAATATTATTTTTTGTCGAATTCGTTGGTACATGTGTTCAAAAGTTAATTTAAGAGCTCAACACTAAATGATTGACTTAAATTTAATTTTTTATAATTAAAAATTAAAAATAAAAATAAAATTTTAAAAATAATAAAAATTTAATAAAATTTAATTTAAAATTACTTTTTATAATTACGTAATTTAAAAATTAACATAAAAAAATTTGAAAAACCCCCCAGCGTAGCGAGGGGACAAATCTAGTTATAATTAAAAAAACTGATAAAATCGATGGCCTAAATTATAGTATGTTGGCGTAGTTAAAGCTGATTAGACATGAAATGCTAGACAAGACCCGAAAAAAATATATAATATTTACAAATATAACAAATAAATAAAATAAAATTTTACATAAATAAAAATAACATAATAAAAAATATATAATAATTTTAAATTTTATATAATAAAAAATATTAAAAAATTTAAAATATAATTATAATGTAAAAATATATACTATGCAGATATATTAATATCAAATTTAGTGGATATCTTATCTCCCTAATTTCAACGCCCAGTTAAGCGTAGGCCTAGACAAATAGGCCTTCTTCTTCCTTCTAAAATACCAGCCAACGTGGAAACTAACAGCCAAGCCCGGTTTCACAGACGTTCGTAAATCGGCGATTCCGCTTTAACGACTCAAAATATTGGGGAAAAAGAAAACCAAAAAAAAGCCGAAGGAAACCCTAAAATTTTCGGAGAAAAAATGGGAAGAAAAACTGGAGCTGTTAAGTCCAGAGCTAGAAATTCAAGACGTCCTTCAAACCCTTCACCTATCTCCCTACCTCTCCGCCATGAGGTATCTTTCTCTTTCCTTTATCCACTTTCTGTTTGTTTCTCGGGAATCCTCGACATTAAGGTGAACTAATCGTAGAGATTATTTTTGAACTTTCTCTTTTGCTTTTACTTAATTTAAGCTTTATTTTAAAAAATTATTTGTAATAATAATGTAAAACGTAGTTAAGAGATACTGATATATTCAGTAGAACTTTTTTTTTTTCTTGAGACAATTGAAAATTCGTGGAAAATGCTTTGAGACATCCTTAAAGAATTGAAGCCTTTTCTACTTCTTGTCAGTGTAGATGTGAAACTAATGTATATGTTTCTGAAATGTCAGCCTAATACGACTCATTTCTGCTAAATTATTTTAATGAACTTTTGACATAGGATGAAGCTAATGAAGAATATCATGTAGATGGTAAGAATCATGGAGCATCTAAGAATACTGGTTCCAGTCAAAATAAGGATAATAATAATGATGATAATGTTGATGTTGATGGTAACGGTGATGTCTACGTGGACGTCAATGACAAGAAGGCTGATGGTAAGAAGGAGGATGATGATGATGATGATGATGACGGTGATAATGTTTTGGTTCCTGATTCTGTCGAGGAGGTGGATAGATGTGCAGGACGAAACCGTGATGCTGGGCCTAGTGGAGACTGTATTGTTGTCGACTGGTTAGAAGGGGAGTTTTGTATTATATGCAATAGCAGAAATGGCCACATGTTGGTTTGCAGCGAAAATGGCTGTCCGGTTGCTTCACATGAGGCCTGCATGAATTGTGAACCTAAATTTGATGATATGGGTAAATTCTACTGCCCTTATTGTTGGTACAAGCGAGAAGTAGCGAGGACCAAAGAGTTGAGAATGAAAGTTATGTTGGCAAAGAATGAGTTGTCCGACTTTATGTTTTTGAGAAGGGATGGTGGAAATGAAGAGAAGCAGGAAGGTGAAATAGTAAACATGAAAGGAGCAAGTAAATCGACAAGGGCAAGAGAAGTGAATTCTGGTGATTGTGAAATTGGGCTGAATGATGATGATAAAGAGACTACACATCGTGATCAGGATGAAACACGGGGTGTTGAGTCCGTAAGCAAGGAAAAATCTGATGAGGAAAGCACCTCTAGAGCTCATGGGTTTGACAATGTTGAGAATGGAGAAAGGATACTAGAGGAGGATATAGAAAATTCTTCTGATAGTGAAGATGAAATTGATGAGGACCGATGGCAAATACGACCTTCTAGTTCTAGACGTTTAGGAATTGTGGAAGACGCGTTTCATGCATCAACTAAAGAAATGTCTGACGTTGTAGGTGTATTGGAAGAGAACCATGGGAAGAAGGAGAAGGAAGAGCAAGTTCTCCCAAATGCAGTAGGAGCTACTATGGCAGCAATTTCCAGAGATGCAAAATCCAAGGTGCCAACAATTGAAAGTTTCGAGTTTTTATCACCTGATTTAGATGCTGAGACTTCTGTAATGCGTCAAAAGCGTGTCAAACAAACAGCTCTGAAGGCACAACCTCTGAAAGTTGTTTCGCCAAATAATTCATCTTTTCGACCAAGTACCAGAGCAAAGGATGTGACTAAGAACCAAGAGGGAAAAGCCATAGCAGCCAAAAACTCTGTGCAATGCCAAGAATCAGCCAAGCGACAGTAAGTTATTTATGGTTTTATATTATGGTTAAGGAAGGTAATATTACACTGAAATTTCCTTATTTGTTCATCTAATTTGCAGCATGAGCCCGACAGTGGGTACTGAAAAGCGCAGGAGGCTAAACTGGACTTCTGAAGAGGAAGATATGCTTAAGGTATGAAATTATGAACACTTCATTGCCCCCTTTTTCAAATTCTGTTTTTGCTAATATGTATTAAATTTGGGATAGGATCTACTTGAATTTTGCTACATTCCTCTTTCCTATATTTCATTATTTTTGAAACATAAATATCCATATATACTGCTGGCTAACCAATCAATTTTCTATAGAGGCATATAGTATTTTGTAGAAGTCTCCCATGACATCCTTGCTAACTTATTTAACATCCGTCTCTCTTCAATTCAAGGTCCTGATGAAGATCCATTAAATTCAGAATTTTTAAGTTGTCACCTTCAGACATGCATAAAAACATTTATAGTTTTCTTAGTAGTGGTGATGACTAGCCTACTAGCCTTGCCATATGCTGTAGCTGACATATTGTAAGACATAGGGCAAAATATCCGGATGAGGTGGGGGATGCCTTTCTTGTGCCTTTTGCCTTTACTCGAACATGCCCCAAGAAAGGTGCCTTGCCTGGAGTGGTCAGACTCATAGGTGCTTTTGCTAGATTGCACTGTGCAGTAGTGTTTAGGCATACATGTTTCTTGACTGCACTGATTGGGATGGACAAGTTAGCAGGAATGCAAGAATTAATTTTCTTGATTGCCGCACATTTGCACTGCAGGAATTAGTGCGTAGATTTTCGACTAAAGTGAACAAAAACATCCCCTGGAGAAAGATTTTGGAACATGGTAATTATGTTTTCCATGCAACTCGTACTCCAGTTGACCTTAAGGATAAATGGAAGAATATTATGGCCAAAGAGACTCCAAAAAAGTAAGGGGGGTACTGATCACACAAATGGTGGAGTAAGGTAATGTTTTTTGTTGTTTATATATCTGTTTTGCTGTAGTTATCTCACACAGAACAGTTGGGTGTCTAGATGCCTGTTATGCGAAAAGTAGAAGTTATTATTCCGTGATACATTTAGATGTGGTTAAATTATTCTACAAACTGGATAATGTTTCTTTTTGCTTCCTTTTCGCCTAAGGATGCTGTAAGTTCCTACATAGTTGTAATCTTTTGAAAAACGAATAAATTCTCAAATTTAACATTTCATAAAATTGTTTGGTGACCGCTTTCACTTGATTTGGTGTTCCGATTCTTCAACAGGAAATTGAAAGTATAAACAGTATTTGACTCATCAGCAGTTAGGGTCTGTTTAGCCATTCGACGTGTCCTACCCTGTTACCTATCGGAGTTTAATCCATATTAAGGCCAGTTTTGTAAACTGTTTCATCTCAGCATCTTGTAAATGGATTTTCTTGGCAACTTTACAGTAGAAAAAAGTAAAGCTTGGGGTTGGTGTATCTAGTTTAGGAGCTACTAGATGATAGGCATCTCTTGACCCTTGGCGGTGGAATTTCGGTTGAGGGGAAAAAAAAAACGTAGTGTTCCAATCCAAAATGCCATCCTAACTCTCATCTGCCTCCTAAGTCCTGCCCAAAAAAATGGCAGACCATGTTGTCATTAAGTGCTTTGTCTATTTCCGATTTCAGACAACAGGCAGCCACTGCACTCCAGGATGTAATGTCTGCTTTGAGTTATGAGGTCCAATCGCCTTCTGCTTTCTTTAGGCCTGATGGCAAGCATTCTTGCCAAAGGAAATGGTGAAAATAGGTCTTTGCTAGGAAGGCTAGTGAAAAGATACATTTTTTTTGTTCCTTTTATGCAACTTGAATAGTTTAAGCGGTGTTGATGTTTTAAGATTTTTGGCTTTGGTCGTTTGTGTTTTATCTTGTTCTTCCACATATTTCCATAGCTATTTCTTTATATTCTATTCGTATATAACTTTTAATTGCAACATATATCTTATTATAATGATTTGTATGTCTTATTATAAATTTGTATGCTTTATAATAATCCTCTATCATGGGATATATATATATATATATATATATATAAAATAGAATAATCAGATAGCAGTTATACGTGTTATTTAGCTGAAATGTATCGTTTTTAATTTCAAATTTTATAATCTAGTATCACATAATATGGATTAGCTTTAGCTTGATCAACAATATTGTTATGTAGGGCGATATTTGCTACTAAGTTAACAAAATATGGATAATTTATAATTCTAGCGTAAGTAGTTTAAAAGAGAAGCAAGGGCTCTCACCTTGAAGGGGTTATAATAAGATGTGTCCATAGATGGGCTGTAACTTTAAAAGATTTTTATAATTTTCGTGCTGGTTCGAATCAGTCTCCGCCTAAAGCTCGAATTTATTGTTTATTAATAATAAAATTTTTAAAAAAATATTTTTATATTTTATAATTAAATTTAAATAATTTTTAATTATTAAATAGTAATTCAGATTATTTTAATCGAAGAAATTTATATCTAAAGTTTTTGCTCAATTCATGGATGAGTTTAGTGGCAATCAATCCTTTTTCTATTTCCTCACATTTATGATTTTTTTTTTTAATTTTAATTTTCAAGTGGCGGTCCTTATTATTCTAAAAAAAAGTTATATATATATATATATATATATATATATAAAAGAGTTAAATTCATACGTTATATAAAATTATCACTTATGCAATATATAGCTATGTTAAGAACTTCATTTATGCATATTATGAATTTTTTTTATTAATTTAATTTCAGGCTTTATATCAAGAATTTAAAAATATTAAGCATAATTAATTTGTTATTTATATTTGATAAGTAGTTATTGTTATATTTTATTATACTTATTTATTAATTATTTAAGCAAAGTTTTTAAATATAATTTTTGTAAAGAAATTATTACAAATTTTAAGATTGGTCCACATGATAAAATCTAGTATTAAATGTTGTTTATCAAGTTTTGAACTTAAAATAAATATAAAAATTTTTAAATATCATAATGGATTAAGTAATGGTTTCTAGAATACAATAATAAAATTATAATAAAATTTTATTTGATCAAATAATGTATTTGAATTTTATTTGATTTATTTTTAAAAATTAATAAATTAAATTCAAATAACCTTAACTCAAGTGTCGAATTTAAAATATTTCAAACTTAAAATAATTTAAATTCAAAATAATTTAAACATAAGATTAACTTAAATGTTTTAAACCTTGAATTGGAATCTTGAGGGCGGATTTTAAATTGATTAAAATAAACTTGACTGCCGAGTTCAGGACATAGATAACATGGTTTACTGCAAGTATCCCATAAATCAAGATCGAATCGATCAAATATGTTGCTCATAAAAAATTGCGACTTTAATTATAAAAAAAGAAAAGAAAAAAAAAACTGCTGAAAGTTTTTACTATAACTTTATTATCGTTATAATAAATGGTTGGATTGGGTTAATAAATTCATTTCATTTTTTCTTTGAAGAAAAAGAAAGAAAAGAAAGAGCACAAAAGAAAAGACTAAATGAAAGACTAAATTTTTTTTTTGTATATTCGTATTGAGTTCATGTTATTTTTAATATGTTTAAAGTATTATAAATTTATAAAAAATTTTACATATTAATAATTTATTTTATGTTCAAATTTTGACACATTTATGTATTTAAATTGTATTCGTATTATTTTTTTGTGTTGCATTTCTTACTCATGTCCATATTATTTTTTATGTTTAAAATATTATAAATTTTTATATGTTAATAATTTATTTCATGTAGATTTTGACACGTTCATTTATTTATATCGTGCTCTGTTATTTTTCATATTGTGTTTTAATTTTTTTTCATGTTTTATATCGTGTCTCAATTCATCCCTTATTTTGCATAATTTATTATAATAATTTAATTTAAAAAAAAGTTTGTATGTTCGTATTATGCTTATGTTATGTCTCAATTGATTTTATACTCTACATATTTGTTATAATTATTCAATTTAAAAAAATATATGTTCATATCGTATTTACGTTATTTTCTATATTTAAAGTATTATAATTTTATACAAAATTTTATACATTAATAATTAATTTTATTTAAATTTTAATATATTTATATATTTATATTATTTAATTTATTATATCATATTTTAATTATTTTTTTTTATGTTACGAGCTTAAAAAATGAATACCGGCGTTTTTTAGTGTAAGTTTTACCAATGTTACAACCTGCTAATAAATCATAAATTAAAAAAGGAAAAAAAGGTTCATCACCTTGCCTATATCAGTGGTTGTCACTATTAGACACGAAGGCTGACTTGTATGTTTGAGAAGCCAAGTCTATGTAACATAAATGATCCCTTACGCCATTGAAGCATGTCTCTCCGATGTGACTTCGAGGGTCAATTTATCTTTGATTAGCATTCGTTTGACTAGGTCCTCGTGCGATACTAATCAATGTAAATGGAGAATAATGGCTGTGAACATGGAAAATTAAAAGAACCGTAATATTTACCACACGTTCTTTTTATTTTAAGCAATGCTTGGACGTTTTCAGCTTTTATTGCCCTTGTTTTCGTATAATCCCATCATCATTTTCACATTATTACCCTATATTTCTTCGAAATTATTGACATCTACGACCAACTTTCTCGTTCTTTTTTTTAATAATCATCTACGTGCAACTGTTAATTGTCAAAATATACTAAATACAGTTTGGTCAATCCGAAACACCTATTAAACTTAATAATATTACGTATAACATAAAAATAATTAAAATACGATATTATATGAATATATGAATATTTTAAAATCTACAGAATATGAATTATTAATGTATCAAAATTTATATAAATATAAAATATCTTAAATATGAGTATAGCATAATAAAATACATGAATATGATATAGATATATGAATTACTATCTTAATCTCTCTATTTTTATTACATTTATGTATACCATCGTGTCTCCTTGTGCTTGTTAAACATGTTTAAAATTTTTTTCACTAGGTTGAAAAATATGTAATGCATTACCCATAATACGGCGGAATACAAGGGGAGACACCGCCAATAAAGGCGGCCACGGCCCCTCAAAACTTTTATAATTTCTTTTATATATATATAAAATCAGACAATGCAAAGCTGAATTTTTAGAGCACGAAATGATCACAGCCTAACGATAGTGGATAATACAAGGAATAAAAAATATGATAAACCTTTCTCATTTTTTTTGTTTAACTTTAATTATTTTACTTAATCTTATTTGATATCTTATTTTCAACTTTGAATATATTTAAAATTATATAATTATTTTTAAAATATGTACAACGTAACAAATTAGAAATACTTTCTAACTTTTAAATTTTAATTGAAGATTTAACACTGATTACCTAAATTCAAAATCAATATTAAATATCGAGATACATTTCATATTAGTATTTTTAATTTTTTTATTTTAAATATTATATTTATATATATATATTCGAATATATATAAAATATAAATATTAAATATAATAATTTAAAAAAATAAAAAATTCATCTTGACGGACCATTTCTTTATTATTAAATTCTAGTCTTTCTTTTTAACATTTTCTAGCTCCTTTTAATGTTTGCTTCATCATTTCTGTTGTCCTTTTCTGTGATCACCTCATTCCCACCGTAATAATTATAGTTGAGTCAGTCAATATAAATCTTCGAAGTGAACTTACCGTTTGGCCTTACTCTAGCATGACTAACCTCCCCCTTCCTAAACGTTTTTCTTGTCTAGAAAGAAAATGCTGGATTGTTTCAAGTGCTGACCAATCCAATGGCTGATTCTAGAAAAAAAAATTCCAATTTGTCTGTAACATTTTCCAACTCTTTGATGGTTCCCTATCATTTCTATTGTCTTTTTCCGTATACATCATTCTTCTTCTTCTTCTTCTTCTTTTTTTCCCCTAGGTTTCTCTTATATTCTAGTTAATAAAAAAACTTAAATTTAAATGGCTCAATGTCGTGGCTCCGTTGTTGAGAATCGATTTAAAGTTTTGAATGTGATATTTATATTAATATATGAGTGATATAATAATTTAATTTTTAAATAAATAAATTTAAAGTTAAAATTTAATTTTTATGATAAACTATGTATAATATGAGATAAATTAAGACATTACATGAAAATAAAGTGTTACAGTGATGCGGTGGAATTAAAGTTGTCCACGAATTAAGTCGTGTTAGTTTCATGTAGTTAATTTCAAAGTTTGATCTAGTTTATTGGATTTGAAAGTTATTTTTATTATTTAAAATATTAAAAAATAATTTATATTAATATTTATATTTTATAATAAATTTAAATAAAAATATTTTATTAATTAAATAATATTTTTAATAAACTAGTTAAGTTAAGATCCAATTCAAACTAGGTCTACCTCATCCAACATATAACCTGACTTTTAAAATAAACTAGTATTATGCCCCCGCTCCGCAAGGGGGATTATATTTATTTTATAAATTTAATTATTATTAATTATAAATTAAATTGTATTAATAAATATGTATTTAAAATCAGATATAAATTTTAATTAATTTGATGTTATCGAGCAAATTTATTATTCTAAATACATCATTTAAAAATAAAATAATTAATGATATTTTTTAAAATTTTAAATATTTATTAAATAATATTTATTTATTTAAATTTGATATGGATTTTAAATCAACCCATAAGTCAAAGTGTGAATTAATCACTATAAATATATCAATTAAAAATAAAATTAAAATAATTATTAAAATAAATATTTTTAAACTTTTTTCGTTGGTCGGCTCGAGTATAAATCTTAAACTTATCTTTAAGTTAACACGTGAATTAATCCCTTTAAATAAACTTCTAAAATAAAAATAGAAATAATTAATAAAATCAAATTTTATTTTATTTTTTAGCAGACCTCTAAATATGTCATTCAAAAATAAAATAAAATAATTAATAAGATAAAAATTTTAAATTTTTTTACCAAAAGGGTTGGCTACGTATCTTAATTAAGTCATAACTTAATCTATAGATTAACACTTTAAATACATCATCTAAAAACTAAATAAAAATATCAATTAATAAAATAATT
>JBBYHK010514519.1:0-12877 GCA_038382065.1 Adansonia grandidieri | reverse complement strand
AAACATAGACACTCATTATAATCTTCATTCTTTTTGTTATAGGCACTACAATCATGTTCTCCACATTGGGATACACATTGTTGATGCTTTGGATTTGCAAGAAATGATTTTCTTTCCACCATTTTCCTTATGATCAAAGTTCATCCAAGAAATTAGACAAACTTGTCTTAATAATCTCTATTCTTTTTGTTATTGGCATTACAACCGTGTTCTCCATATTGGGATACACGATATTGATGCTTTGGACTTGCAAGAAAAGGTTTTTTTTCAAGCACTTTCCTTATAATCAAAGTTTATCTATGAAATGAGACAAACTTGGATACCCATAATAGCCTCAATTCTTTCTATTATTGGCACTATGATGATGTTCTTCACGTTGGGATATACGATATTGTTACTTAGGATTTGCACGAAAAACTTTTCTTTCCACTATTTTCCTTATAATCAAAGTTATTCCGAGAAATGAGACAAACTTGTCTTAATAATCTCCATTCTTTTTGTTATTGGCACTACAACCATGTTCTCCATATTGGCATACACGATATTGATGCTTTGGACTTACAAGAAAAGCTTTTCTTTCCACCACTTTCCTTATAATTAAAGTTTATCCATGAAATGAGACAAACCTGGATACCCATATAGCCTTCATTTTTTTTGTTATTGGCACTACAATCATGTTCTTCACATTGGGATATACGATATTATTGCTTAGGATTTGGACGAAAAGCTTTTATTCCCACCATTAACATTGTAAATAATGTTCATCCATGAAAGAAGACAAACTTTAATACTTGCAATAATCTCCATTCTTTTTGTTATAGGCATTGCAATCATGTTCTCTACATTAGGATACATGATATTGATGCTTTGGATATGCAAGAAAAGCTTTTCTTTCCACCATTTTCCTTATAATCAAAGCTCATTCGTGAAGTGAAATAAACTTGGATACCCATAATAATCTCCATTCTTTTTGTTATTGGCACTACAATTATGTTCTCCACGTGGGGCTACACGACATTAATGCTTTGGATTTGCAAGAAAAGCTTTCTTTGCACCATTTTCCTTATAATTAATGCTCACCCGTGAAATAGAATGAACTTCAATACTGTAAAAATGTCCATTCTTTTTGTCATGGGCACTACAATCATGTTCTCTACATTATGATACACGATATTGATGCTTGGGATTTGCAAGAAAAGCTTTTTTTTAACCATTTTTGTTATAATCAAAGTGTATTCATGAAATGAGACAAACTTAAATACTTATAATAAACTCCATCCTTTTTGTTATGGGCACTACAATCATGTTCCCCTCATTGGGATATGCGCTATTGATGCTTTGGATTTGCAAGAAAAGCATTTTTTCCACCATTTTCTTTATAATAATCAAAGTTCATCCGTGAAAGTCCATTCTTTTTATTATTGCTACAACAATTATTTTCTCCATGTTGGGACACACGATATTGATGCTATAGATTTGCAAGAAAAGCTTTTCTTTCCACCATTTTCCTTACAATGAAAGTTCATACGTGAAGTGAGACAAACTTGCACGCTCATAATAATCTCCATTCTTTTTGTTATTGGCACTGCAATCATATTCTCCATATTAGGATACACGATATTAATGCTTTGGATTTGCAAGAAAAGCTTTTTATTTCACCATTTTCCTTATAATTAAAGTTTGTCTATGAAAAGAGACAAAGTTGGATACGCATAATAATCTCCATTTTTTTTGTTATTGGCACCACAACCATGTTCTCCACATTAAGACACACGACATTAATGCTTTGGATTTGCAAGAAAGCTTTTCTTTCCATCATTTTTCTTGTAATTAATGTTCATACGTGAAATGAGACATACTTGGATACTCATAATAATCTCCATTCTTTTTGTAACTAGTGCTATAATCATGTTCTCCTCATTGGGATAGACGATATTAATGCTTTGGTTTGAAAGAAAAGCTTTTCTTTCCATCATTTTCCTTATAATCAAAGTTCATCCATCAAGTGAGACAAACTTGCATACTGATAATAATCTCTGTTCCTTTTGCTATTGGCACTACAATCGCATTCTCCACATTGGGATACACGATGTTGATGCTTTAGATTTGCAAAAAAAAGCTTTTCTTCCCATAATTTTCCTTATAATCAAAGTTCATCCGTGAAAAGAGACAAACTTGGATACTCATAATAATCTTCATTCTTTTTGTAATTGGCACTATAACCATGTTCTCTACATTAGGATACACAATATTGAGGCTTTGGATTTGTAAGAAAGCTTTTCTTTCCACCATTTTCCTTGTAATTAATGTTCATCCATGAAATGGGACAAACCTGGATACTCCTTATAATCTCCATTCTTTTTGTTACTAATGCTATAATCATGTTCTCCTCATTGGGATAGATGATATTGATGCTTTGGATTTGAAAGAAAAGCTTTTCTTTCCACTATTTCCCTTATGATTAAAGTTCATTCGTGAAAAGAGACAAACTTGGATACTAATAATAATCTCCATTCTTTTTTTTTATTGGCACTACAACCATGTTCTCCATATTAGGACACATGATATTAATGCTTTGGATTTGTAAGAAAAGCTTTTCTTTCCACCATTTTCCTTACAATCAAAGCTCATCCACAAAATGAGACAAACTTGGATACCCATAGTAATCCATATTTTTTTATTGGTGCTATAATCATATTCTCCACATTGGGATACACGATATTGATACTTTGGATTTTAAAAAAGCTTTCCATTCCACTATTTTGCTTGTAATTAATGTTCATCTATGAAATGGGACAAACTTCAATACTCGTAATAATCTCCATTCTTTTTGCTTGTAATTAATGTTCATCTATGAAATGGGACAAACTTCAATACTAGTGATAATCTCCATTCTTTTTATTATGGGCACTACAATCATGTTCTCCACATTGGGGTACACACTGTTGATGCTTTGGATTTGCAAGAAAAGCTTTTCTTGCCACCATTTTCCTTATAATCAAAGTTCATCCATGAAATGAGGCAAACATGGATGCCCATAGTAATCTACAATCTTTTTGTTGTTGGCACTGCAATCATGTTCTCGACATTGGGATACATGATATTCATCCTTGGATTTGCAAGAGATGCTTTTCTTCCCACCATTTTACTTGTAATTAATGTTCACCTGGGAAATGGGACAAACATTGATGCTCGTAATAATCTCTATTCTTATAGTTATGGGAGCTACAATCATGCTCTTCCCATTGGGATAAAAGATATTGATGCTTTGGATTTGCAAGAAAAACTTTTCTTTCCACCATTTTCCTTGTAATTAATGTTTGCCCGTGGAATGGGACAAACTTTGATACTCGTAATAATCTCTATTCCTATTGTTATGGGCACTAAAATCATGTTCTCCACATTAGGATACATGATATTGACACTTTGGATTTGTAAGAAAAGCTTTTCTTTCCACCATTTTCCTTGTAATTAATGTTCACCCATGAAATTCGACAAACTTCGATACTCGTAATAATCTCCATTCTTGTTGTTATGGGTGCTACAATCATGTTCTCCACATTAGGATGCACGATATTGATGCTTCGGATTTGCAAGAAAAGCTTTTCTTTCCACCATTTTCCTTATAATCAAAGTTCATTTATATAGTGAGACAAACTTGGATACTCATACTAATCTCCATTATTTTGTTATTAACACAATTATCATATTCTCCACATTGGGATATATGATGTTGACGCTTTGGATTTATATGAAATGATTTTCTTTTCACCATTTTCCTTATAATCAAAGTCCATCTGAGAAATGAGACAAACTTGCCTTAATAATCTCCATTCTTTTTGCTATTGGCACTACAACCATGTTCTCCATATTTGGATACAGGATATTGATACTTTGGACTTTCGAGAAAAGCTTTTCTTTCCACCACTTTCTTACAATCAAAGTTTATCTGTGAAACAAGGCAAACTTGGATACCCATAATAGCCTCCATTCTTTTTGTTATTGGTACTATGATCACGTTCTTCACATTGGGATATACGATATTGTTGCTTTGGATTTGCAAGAAAAGCTTTTCTTTCTACCATTTTCCTTGTAATTAATGTTCACCCATGACATAAGACAAACCTCGATACTAGTAATAATCTCCATTCTTATTGTTATGGACATTATGATCATGTTCTCCATATTGGGAGACACGATATTGATGCTTTGGATTTGGAAGAAAAGCTTTTCTTTCCGCCATTTTCCTTATAATCAAAGCTCATCCGTGAATTAAGACAAACTTGGATACCCATAATAATTTCTATTTTTTTTGTTATTAGCACTACAATCATGTTCTTCACATAGGGATAGATGATATTGATGCTTTGGATTTGCAAGAAAAGCTTTCCTTCCATCCACCATTTTCCTTATAATTAATGCTCATCCATGAAATAGGACAAACTTCAATACCACTACAATCATGTTCTCCATATTGGGATACATGATATTGATGCTGGGGATTTGCAAGAAAAGCTTTTCTTTCAACCATTTTTGTTATAATCAAAGCTCATTCATGAAATGAGACAAACTTAGATGCTTATAATAAACTCCATCCTTTTTGTTATGGGCACTACAATCATGTTTCCCCCATTGGGATACGTGCCATTGTTGGTTTGGATTTGCAAGAAAAGCATGTTTTCCACCATTTTCCTTATGATCAAAGTTCATTCGTGAAATGTCCATTCTTTTTGTTATTGCTACAATAATAATTTTCTTCACATTGGGACACAAGATATTGATGCTTTGGATTTGCAAGAAAAGCTTTTCTTTCCACCATTTTCCTTACAATGAAAGTTCATTCGTGAAGTGAGACAAACTTGCACACTCATATTAATCTCCATTCTTTTTGTTGTTGGGACTGCAATCATGTTCTCCACATTAGGATACATGATATTAATGCTTTGGATTTGCAAGAAAAGCTTTTATTTCCACCATTTTCCTTATAATCAAAGTTTCTTCATGAAAATAGACAAACTTGGATACTCATAACAGTCTCCAGTCTTTTTGTTATTGGCATTACAACCATGTTCTCTACATTAGGATACACGACATTGATGCTTTGGATTTGCAAGAAAAGCTTTTCTTTCCACCATTTTTCTTGAAATTAATGTCCATACATGTAATGAGACAAACTTGGATACTTATAATAATCTCCATTCTTTTTGTAACTAGCGCTACAATCATGTTCTCCTCGTTAGGCTAGACGATATTGATGCTTTGGATTTGAAGGAAAAGCTTTTCTTTCCACCATTTTCCTTATAATCAAGTTCATCCATAAAGTAAGACGAACTTGCATACTAATAATAATCTCCATTTTTTTTGCTATTAGCACCAGAATCATGTTCTCTGCATTGGGATACACGATATTGGTGCTTTAGATTTGCAAAAAAAAGCTTTTCTTCCCACTATTTTCCTTATAATCATAGTTCATCTGTGAAAAGAGACAAACTTGGATACTCATAATAATCTCCATTCTTTTTCTTATTGGCACTACAACCTTGTTCTCCACATTAGGATACTTAATATTGAGGCTTTGGATTTGCAAGAAAAGCTTTTATTTCCACCATTTTCCTTGTAATTAATGTTCATCTATGAAATGAGACAAACTTGGATAATTGTAATAATCTCCATTCTTTTTTTTACTAGCACTATAATCATGTTCTCCTCATTGGGATAAACGATACTGATGCTTTGGATTTGAAAGGAAAGCTTTTCTTTCCACCATTTTCCTTATAATTAAAGTTTATTCATGAAAAGAGACAAACTTGGATACTAGTAATAATCTCCATTCTTTTTGTTATTGGCACTACAACCATGTTCTCCACAATAGGATACACGATATTGATGCTTTGAAATTACAAGAAAAGCTTTTCATTCCACCATTTTCCTTATAATCAAAGTTCATCCGCAAAATGAGACAAACTTGGATACCCATAATAATCCAAATTCTTTTTGTTATTGGCGCTACAATCATGTTCTCCACATTGGGATACACGATATTGATGCTTTGGATTTTTAATAAAGCTTTTCCTTCCACCATTTTGCTTGTAGTTAATGTTCATCCGTGAAATGGGACAAACTTCGATACTCCTAATAATCTCCATTCTTTTTGTTATGGGCACCACAATCATGTTCTCCACATTGGGATACACAATGTTGATGCTTTAGATTTGCAAGAAAAGCTTTTCTTTTCGCCATTTTCCTTACAATCAAAGTTCATCCGTGAAATGAGACAAACTTGGTTGCCCATAATAATCTACAATCTTTTTGTTGTTGGCACTAAAATCATGTTCTCCGCATTAGGATACAGGATATTCATCTTTGGATTTGCAAGAGATGCTTTTCTTTCCACCATTTTCTTTGTAATTAATGTTCACCTGGGAAATGGGACAAATTTTGATGCTCATAATAATCTCTATTCATATCGTTATGGTTGTAACAATCATGTTTTCCCTATTGGGATGAAAGATATTGATGCTTTCGATTTGCAAGAAAAGCTTTTCTTTCCACCATTTTCTTTGTAATTAATGTTTGCCCTTGGAATGGGACAAACTTTGATACATGTAATAATCTCTATTCTTATTGTTATGGGCACTAGAAGCTTGTTCTCCACATTAGGATACAAGATATTGACACTTTGGATTTGCAAGAAAAGCTTTTCTTTCCACCATTGTCCTTGTAATTAATGTTCGTCCATGAAATAGGACAAACTTCAATACTTGTAATAATTTCCATTCTCATTATAACAAGCGCTATAATCATGTTCTCTACATTGGGTTGGATGATGTTGATGCTTTGGATTTGAAAGAAAAGCTTTTCTTTCCACTATTTTCCCTGTAATCAAAGTTCATCCATAACGTGAGACGAACTTGCATACTGATAATAATCTCCATTCTTTTTGCTATTGGCACCACAGTCATGTTCTCCATATTGGGATACACGATATTGATGCTTTAGATTTGAAAAAAAAAAAGCTTTTCTTCCCACCATTTTCCTTATAATCAAAGTTTATTCATGAAAAGTGACAAACTTGGATACTCATAATAATCTCCATTCTTTTTCTTATTGGCACTACAACCTTGTTCTCCATATTAGGATACTCGATATTGAGGCTTTGGATTTGCAAGAAAAGGTTTTATTTCCACCATTTTCCTTGTAATTAATGTTCATTTGTGAAATGAGACAAACTTGGATACTCCTAATAATCTCTATTCTTTTTGTCACTGGCACTATAATCATGTTCTCCTCATTGGGATGATGATATTGATGCTTTGCATTTGAAAGGAAAGCTTTTCTTTCCACCATTTTCCTTATAATTAAAGTTCATCTATGAAAAGAGAGAAACTTGGGTACTAATAATAATCTCCATTCTTTTTGTTATTGGCACTACAACCATATTCTCCATATTGGGCTACACAATATTGACGCTTTGGAATTACAAGGAAAGCTTTTCTTTCCGCCATTTTCCTTATAATCAAAGTTCATCCACGAAATGAGATGAACTTGGATACCCATAATAATCCACATTCTTTTTGTTACTGGCTCTACAATCATGTTCTTCACATTGGGATACACGATGTTGATGCTTTGGATTTTTAATAAAGCTTTTCGTTCCACCATTTTTCTTGTAATTAATGTTCATCTGTGAAATGGGACAAACTTTGATACTCGTAATAATCTCTATTCTTTTTGTTATGGGCACCACAATCATGTTCTTCACATTGGGATACACAATGTTGATGCTTTGGATTTGCAAGAAAAACTTTTCTTTTCACCATTTTCCTTAAAATCAAAGTTCATCTGTGAAATGAGACAAACTTGGATGCCCATAATAAACTACAATCTTTTTGTTGTTGGCACTAAAATCATGTTCTCCACATTGGGATACATGATATTCATCTTTGGATTTGCAAGTGATGCTTTTCTTTCCACCATTTTCTCTATAATTAATGTTCACTTGGGAAATTGGATAAACTTCGATGCTCGTAATAATCTCTATTCTTATAGTTATGGTTGCAACGATCATGTTGTCCCCATTAGGATAAAAGATATTGATGCTTTCGATTTGCAAGAAAAGTTTTTCTTTCCATCATTTTCCTTGCAATTAATGTTCGACCGTGGAATGGGACAAACTTTGATACTAGTAACAATCTCCATTCTTATTGCTATGGCACTAGAAGCTTGTTCTCCACATTGGGATACATGATATTAATGCTTTTGATTTGCAAGAAAAGTTTTCTTTCCACCATTTTCCTTGTAATTAATGTTCACCCATGAAATGGGACAAACTTTGATACTCATAATAATTTTCATTCTCACTGTTATAGGCACTACAATCATGTTCTCCACACTGGGATATACGATATTAATGCTTTGTATTTGCAAGAAAAGCTTTTCTTTTCACTATTTTCCTTATAGTCAAAGTTTATCTATGTAATGAGACAAACTTGGATACTCATACTAATCTCCATTCTTTTTGTTATTGTTACAACAATCATGTTCTCCACATTGGGCTACACGATATTGATGCTTTGGATTTGTAAGAAATGATTTTCTTTCCACCATTTTCTTTATAATCAAAGCTCATTCGTGAAATGAGACAAACTTGTCTTAATAATCTCCATTCTTTTTGTTATTGGCACTACAACCGTGTTCTCCATATTGGGATACACGATATTGTCGCTTTGGACTTACAAGAAAAGCTTTTCTTTGCACTACTTTCCCTGTAATCAAAGTTTATCTGTGAAATGAGACAAACTTGGATACCCATAATAGTCTCCATTCTTTTTGTTATTGGCACTACGATCGTGTTCTTCATATTGGGATGTACGATATTATTGCTTAGGATTTGCAGGAAAAGCTTTTCTTTCCACCATTTACGTTGTAAATAATTATCATTCGTGAAATGGGACAAACTTTGATACTCGCAATAATCTCTATTCTTTTTGTTATGGGCACAGCAATCATGTTCTCTACATTGGGATACATGATATTAATGCTTTGGATTTGCAAGAAAAGCTTTTCTTTCCACCATTTTCCTTATAATCAAAGTTCATCCGTGAAAAGAGACAAACTTGGATACTCATAATAATCTTCATTCTTTTTGTTATTGGTATAACAACCATGTTCTCCACATTAGGATACACGATATTGATACTTTGGATTTGCAAGAAAAGCTTTTCTTTCCACTATTTTCCTTATAATCAAAGTTCATCTATAAAAAGAGACAAACTTGGATACTCATACTAATCTCCATTCCTTTTGTTATTGTCACTACAACCATTTCTCCACAGTAGAATACATGATATTGATGCTCTAGATTTACAAGAAAAGGTTTTCTTTCCACCATTTTCCTTATAATCAAAGTTCATCTGTGAAATGAGACAAACTTAGATACCCATAATAATCTATATTCTTCTTGTTGTTGGCGTTACAATCATGTTCTCCACATTGGGATACACGATATTGATGCTTTGGATTTGCAAGAAAGCTTATCTTTCCACCATTTTGCTTATAATTAATGTTCATCCATGAAATAGGACAAACATCGATACTCGCAATAATCTCTATTCTTTTTGTTATGGACACTACAATCATGTTCTCCACATTTGGATGCACAACATTGATGCTTTGGATTTGCAAGAAAAGTTTTTCTTTCCACCATTTTTGTTGCAATTACTATTCACCTGTGAAATGGGACAAATTTTGATATTCATAATAATCTCCATTTTTTTTTGTTATGGGCACTGCAATCATGCTCTCCGCATTGGGATACATGATATTGATGCTCTGGATTGGCATAAAAAGCTTTTCTTTCCACCATTTTCCTTATAATCAAAGTTCATCCTTGAAATGAGACAAACTTGGATACCCATAATAATCTGCATTTTTTTTGTTGTTGGCGCTACAATCATGTTCTCCACAGTGAGATACACGGTATTGATGCTTTGGATTTGCAAAAAAGCTTTTCTTTCCCCCATTTTGCTTGTAATTAATGTTCATCCATGAAATGGGACAAACATTGATACTCATAACAATCTCCATTCTTTTTGTCAAGGGCACTACAATCAAGTTCTCCACATTGGGATGCACAATATTAAAGCTTTGGATTTTCAAGAAAAGCTTTTTTTTCCACCATTTTGGTTATAATTAACGTTCACCCATGAAACGGGACAAATTTCGATACTCGTAACAATCTTCATTCATTTTGTTATGTGTGCTACAATCATGTTCTCCATATTGGGATACACGATATAGTACTTTGGATTTGCAAGAAAAGCTTTTCTTTCCATCATTTTCCTTATAGTCAAAGTTTATCCATGAAAAGAGATAAACTTGGATACACATAATAACCTCCATTCTTTTTGTTATTGGCACTACAACCATGTTCTCCACATTAGGAAACATGATATTGATGCTTTGGATTTGCAAGAAAAGCTTTTCTTTCCACCATTTTCCTTATAATCAAAGTTTTTCTGTGAAATGAGACAAACTTGGATATCTATAATAATATACGTTCTTTTTGTTGTTGGCACTACAATCATATTCTCTATATTGGCATACATGATATTTATGCTTTGGGTTTGCAAGAAAGCTTTTCTTTCCACTCTTTTGCTTGTAATTAATGTTCATTTATGAAATGGGACAAACATTAGTACTCATAATAATCTCCATTCATTTTGTTATAGGCACTACAATCATGTTCTCCACATTGGGATGCACAATGTTAATGCTTTGGATTTGCAAATAAAACTTTTCTTTCCACCATTTTCATTGTAATTAATGTTCACCTATGAAATGGGACAAATTTAGATACTCGCAATAATCTCCATTCTTTTTGTTATGGGCATTGCAATCATGTTCTCTACATTGGGATATGTGATATTGATGCTTTGGATTTGCAAGAAAAGTTTTTGTTTCCACCATTTTCCTTATAATCAAAGTTCATCCGTGAAGAGAGACAAACTTGGATACTCATAATAATCTCCATTCTTTTTGTTATTGGCACTACAACCACGTTCTCCACATTAGGATACATGACATTGATGCTTTGGATTTGCAAGAAAAGCTTTTCTTTTCACCATTTTTCTTGTAATTAATGTTTATACGTGAAGTAAGACAAACTTGGATACACTTAATAATCTCCATTCTTTTAGTAACTAGCGCTATAATCATGTTCTCCTCATTGGGATAGATGATATTGATGCTTTGGATTTAGAAGAAAAGCTTTTCTTTCCATCATTTTCCTTCTAATCAATGTTCATCCATGAAGTAAGACAAATTTCATACTGATAATAATCTCCATTCTTTCTGCTATTGGCACTACAATCACGTTCTCCACATTTGGATACACGATATTGATGCTTTAGATTTGCAAAACAAGCTTTTCTTTCCACCATTTTCCCTATAATCAAAGTTTATCCATGAAAAGAGACAAACTTGGATACTCATAATAATCTTTATTTTTTTTTTGTTATTGGCACTATAACCATGTTCTCCATATTAGGATACACGATATTGATACTTTAGATTTGCAAGAAAAGCATTTCTTTCCACCATTTTCCCTATAATCAAAGTCCACCCGTGAAAATAGACAAACTTGGAACCCATAATAGTCTCCATTCTTTTTGTTATTGGCACTACAACCAGTTCTCCACAGTAGGATACATGATATTGATGCTCTAGATTTACAAGAAAAGCTTTTCTTTCCACCATTTTCCTTACAATCAAAGTTTATCCATGAAATGAGATGAACTTGGATACCCATAATAATCTACATTCTTCTTGTTTTTGGCGTTACAATCGTGTTCTCCACATTGGGATACACGATATTGATGCTTTTGGATTTGCAAGAAAGCTTTTCTTTCCACCATTTTCCTTGCAATTAATGTTGAAATGGGACAAACTTCGATACTCATAATAATCTCCATTCTTCTTGTCATGGGCACTACAATCATCTTCTCCATATTGGGATACACAATATTGATGCTTTGGATTTGTGAAAGATGTTTTTCTTTTTGCCATTTTCCTTGTAATTAATGTTCACCCATGAAATGGGACAAACTTCTATACTCGTAATAATCTCTATTCTTATAGTTATGGGCATTACAATCATGTTCTCCCCATTGGGATAAAAGGTATTGACACTTTGGATTTGCAAGAAAAGCTTTTTTTTTCCACCATTTTCCTTGTAACTGATGTTCGTCCATGAAATAGGACAAACTTCGATACTCGCAATAATCTTCATTCTTATTATTATGGGCACTATAATCATGTTATCCACATTGGGATACATGATATTGATGCTTTGGATTTGCCAAAAAAGCTTTCTTTCCACCATTTTCCTTGTAATTAATGTTCACCTGTGATATGGGATAAATTTCGATACTCGTAATAATCTCCATTCTTATTGCTGTGGGCACAACAATCACGTTATCCACATTAGGATAGGCAATATTGATGATTTGGATTTACAAGAAAAGCTTTTTTTTCCACCATTTTCCTTATAATCAAAGTTCATTTATGAAATAAGACAAACATGGATACCCATAATAATCCCTATTCATTTTGTTATTGGCACTATAATCATGTTCTCCAAATTAGGATACACGATATAGATGCTTTGGATTTGTCGAAAAAGCTTTTCTTTCCTTCATTTTCCTTGTAATTAATGTTCATCCATGAAGTAGGACAAACTTTGATACTCGTAATAATCTCCATCCTTTTTGTTATTGGCACTACGACCATGTTCTATACAATGGGATACATGATATTGATGCTTTGGATTTGCAAGAAAAGCTTTTCTTTCCACCATTTTCCTTGTAATTAATGTTCA
>JBBYHK010514497.1:2657-12879 GCA_038382065.1 Adansonia grandidieri | reverse complement strand
GTAAATAATGTATATATGTAATTATAATAAAAATATGTAATATTAAGTTATATTACCAATCATAATAATTTATGTAATAGATAATATAGCTTATGTAACCGTAATATTTATTGATAATTTTAAAAAAAATTTTAATGATAATGATTTATGTAACTTATAATATATTTATGTAATCATAATAATTTTATGTATTATTATATAATAATATATATAAAAACAAAAAATTAAAAATAGGCAATCAGCTTGAAGCCTTATTAATAAATTTTATGTAACTCGTATGTTTTTTTTGTTTCACAGATTGATCAATCTCATTGGGAAACTCAAACCTCACGTCCCCAAAGCAAATCACCTTCTGCTCTTGTAGTCCTACGTGGAGGCCTAGAGAGGCCTCGCATCATGTAATTAACTCTTCCCTATTTAAATCCATCACCCTCCCCAGGCCTATTCTCATCAGTCTTAACTCAAATATCCATCCAGCTATCCACTGACAAGACAACCAACTATGAAAAACCTGTTGCTGTCCATGCTCGTTCTACTCTCATTCTTGTTTTTCCTTGCCAGACTTGGTGAGGCAGCTGTTCCATGTCCCACTGTGGATGCCAAGGCTGCTGCATGCGTGGGCTTTGCAACCGGCAGGGATGCTAAACCATCTGCTGCATGCTGCACTGGTCTCCAGCAGCTTGCTCAAACTGTTAAATCAGTAGATGATAAGAAGGCTATCTGTCGGTGCTTGAAGGCAGGCACAAAGTCTTTGGGAATTCAGGACAGATTCTTAAGCAAGATTCCTCAAGCTTGCAACATCAAAGTTGGTTTCCCTGCCTCCATCAACACCAATTGCGAGACGTGAGTTTTTTCCATATAGTGGCTTAGCTTCACAACTCTCAATCACCGTATCGCGTAAGAAATATGACTGATCATCTTTCTTTTTTTTTATTTTTTTTAATTTTGACTATGCAGGATTCAGTCGGTATGATGAAGTTGGGACAATGATCACTGAAAGAAGCCTCCGTAGTTAGCTAGATCTGAATATCGGATGAAATAAAAATGGTTAAGACAACATTATTGTTAGCCTTTAGTAGACGTGAACTCTGAGTTGTACCATGCAGTCAAGTCACGAGTTGTTTGCTTGGCTTCAACGAAATTAATTACATCACTTCACTTCTTACTTTTTGCTATAGCAATTGATTTTAATTTCTTGCACTTTCCAAAGCTATGACTGACATGACCTAAGTCTACAACATCAAAGCAACGAATGGAAGTTCAGAAAACAGAGCGTACTGATAGCTATAATTATAAAAAAATATGACAATTTAACAGTCATGACCACTTTGTTTCAACCATTTTTTTTAAATCACAATGATCTCCTCATGTTGCGTAACAACATAAAAAAATTTCATATCACCAAGGAATTTCCTTAAAGTTATCGGGGTATTTCTTCCTTGCAAACTCAGCTAAAATAGTTTTGGTCACTGCACGCGTCAAAATCAAACAGCATTATGTGAAATGGGAATGAAGCAGGACATAAATTCAGCAAAACTAAATTGTCTATTCGGATATATATATATATATATATATATATTATATAGTGGTAGTTTTTAAGAGGATTGGTGAGCTTTCCAAAAAAAAAAAAATAATGTAAAAATAATTTGATTTAGAATTTATTTAGTTATGCAGTTTGACTTCTGATAATAATTCACAGGGTTTTATATTAATATTAATATTATTATTTTTTATTTACTAAAATAAGTCATTTATAATTTAATTTTTAAAATATTTTTTTGATATAATTAAAAAACTCGTCTTTTAAGAGGATAAATTTTCAAAAATAATATGAGAACTCACCTCCTAAGAGAGCGAGTTCCAATATTCCCATTGAGATGGCTTTTGTGCTAACAACAATCATGTGTCACGGGACCATTACCCTCTTCCCAAAAGACATGTCTGACCGCTTGTATGCCCAAAGACCTTCCCTTTCATATTCGATGTGGGATTAATGCACCCTGCCTACTTTTTTAGAGCGTTGGGCGTGACATTCTCCCCCACCCAATCTCGTGACGCCCCCATCACGGGCTTCTCTACCATTTCTGCCTACCCTACCCTTAGGGTGTTTAGCGTGGAGTCACGGTTGGTCCACCTTGCATACCCCACCCGTTAGGGCGCTCGACGTGAAATCAAATAGTCAAAGGTTGGCTCTGATACCACTTGTCACGGGGCCATTACCCTTTTCCCAAAAGACATGTCTGATAGGATGTGCAACACACCCGCTTATATTCCCAAAGACCTTTCCTTTCATATTCGATGTGGGATTAATACACTCTGCCTACTTTTTTAGAGCGCTGGGCGTGACACATGCACCAGTTGTACCTTTTACGTTAAATTAAACCACAACATAATATCAGCTTTAAAAATTGAATAACTGGCTTGAGTTATATGCCAAGTATTGAGGAAATAGTATCGACTTTGCACAAAAGGTGTTAGTACTATATATCCTTCTCTCGGATCCATCAATTAACATCCCATAATATTAAAAAGTGTTGATGTCATTATCTGTAAAGCTTTTTAGAAGATGAATTTACTCAGGTCAATATGGAAACTAAATTTATTTACATGGAATACAAATTAAGTTTATTCATGTTTAAAATTACCAAAGCTTGCACTATATAAATTTAGGAATACTACTTCGAAAGGATCATCAGTTACACAGCAGAAGTTAGATTGCTGCCTAGAAAAATTTTGCTTTACTTTTAGAAAATACTATTTCAAAAGGATCATCAATTACATGAGTTAAGTTGAATTATGGCTCGAATAATCTTTTTTATCTCAAATTTAATTAGACCTGACTCAATTAGACCCATCAATTCATTTTATTAATTAAATAAGATTAAAATATTATTTTTATATTAATATTTATATATTTTATAATTAAATTTAAATAAAAATACTTTATTATTAAATAGTAATTGAAGATAAACTAATCCAAATTGTTAAAATTTTTATCCAAAACTTAAGTCATGGGCAGCTCTAACTTCTATCAAAAACTAAAATATGAGAAAACGTGTTCCGTCTTTACAAGAAACCATTATTGTTTTCATTTCTTTAATATTTAAAATTCTTAGTATATAGGGATAATGACTCCACTTGACATGAAAATTTCTTTGTCAAATCCAAAATATCAAAGCATGCATGCTTGCACTTGTACCATATGTAGAAATTCGTGAGTGCACTACATAATAATAGGTATCCCCATCGAGTTCATCAAAGTAACAATGGCAACTACTCGTAAATACCATCTCAGTGGGAAATCGTCCCCTCAAAAGGTGAGTTCCCAACATTGTAGCTGGAAACTCATCCTCTCAAGGGCTGAATTCCCACATTATAGCTAGAAACTCAGCCTCTCAAGAGGCGAGTTTCCAATTATACCAAAAAAAAACATATTTTGGAAATTAAATCTTAAATGACTTACTTCGGTAAATAAAAGTAAATAACGATATTAATATAAAAACTCCAATAATTTGAAACATTATAACATAATAAACTTAATAAATTAAAAACTAATTTAATTAATTTATTTTTAAAATTGTTTTATTAGAAGTTTATAAAGAAAAACTTGTTGGAAAATTTAAAATAAAAATAAAAGAAAATTGTTGAATACACTAAAATGTTAATTTTTCTTTAACTAACGAATAAAAAACTTTTCTCTTCGTCAATCTATTAATTTAATGGACATTTGAGTCATGTGACCAATTTTTGTTAGTTGAAGGGCTTGACTAGATCAAAATAAATGTAGGGGGCTTTGATTCATTGCAATAAGAGGATAAGGACTTTGACATCAAATTGTCAAATTTGATTAATTCAAATTTTGTGATGATCTGAATCGAATAATTCAAATGTTAAATTTAATTTATCTAAACTCAAAATGATGCATATCCAAAATGATTAAGTACAAAATTATTTGATTTCAAAATGATCAAATATAAAATTATTCGAATTCAAAATGATTCAAACTTAAAAATAAATAAACTTGACACGAAGCCAATAGGCCAAGTTAGCAACTAAGTCGATGCCAAGAATATTGATAGTGGAGGTCCTAATCCTAACCCATCAATGACGATGACATTGTGACAACTCCAAAGTTCGTTAAAGGGCATTTAAAGAGTCAGTTCCATTAATTAGGCATTGGTTGTAGAAGTGGCCAAAGTTAGGGTGGCCAAAGCCTAAGCAAACAAATAACTTGTTGTAATGTAACCAAGTGGAAACAAATAGCTTCCCAAATAAACAAATGATATTATTTGTAAGTAAACTTGATATAATTTTTAAATCTTAATCCTTCTCTTCTCTTCACTTCTCTTCTTTTCTCTATTTAATTTTGCTGGAAAAGGTCAACTCATGGCTAATTTCATTGATTGCTTCTAAAACCTAACACGGGGCCTTCCCTCCCCTCCCCTATTATTATTATTATTATTATTATTAATCAAAGATTATATAATTTTTAATTTTGTTTGGTTTGGTTTTATTATGTACAAACAAAAACCATCAATTGGCGGAATTTTCAATTATTCAATTCGCCTTAGGAGTTAAGCACTTTATTCTTTACAATTTTTTTACTATCAAATAAAGTAAGTACATAAAATGACAACCTCAATTTCCTTTAATATATATATTATACTTATATATATATATATATATATAGGAATAGGAAAGTGAATTTTTTTGACAACTTTTACCTAGCTATGCTTAACAGAGATGACATTTATTATATATTTATTATGTAACTTTTTAAAAAATTTAATTCAATTTTTTGAGTAGGCTTTCAAATTGAATTTCTTTGAATAAATATGCATTCATCAATGAATTAAATAAATGCTTAAATTTTTTATAAAGCTTATTTTTCTAATATAATAATATTTAATTTTTAAATTCTAAAAGAAAGAAGAGAAAAAGTTTGAGTGCAATTTGAGTAGTTTGATGATATGTTTACCCACCACTCCTTGAGCCCTAGGCATACTAGAAAAGCTATAACGTATAGAGAGGGAGTACGGAATTTTCTTTGCCAAATTAATCCACATCATCATGCAAAACTAACCCATTAGTTTATTCATGTTAGAGTATATTAAAACTTAAATATAATAATTAAGTTTTTTTATCACTATATTCTTTTAAAGTAATTAATAATTCAACTTAACAATTTTTTAAAGAAAGAAAACCTCATTTTTTATATCTTGTTTTGAAGCTTTACTTTAAAAATTCTTAAACATCTAATTTTCAATTCAAAGTACACAATTTTTTAAAGCATTTATTTTCATTATTTTATTGAAAAAAAATAGTAAAATGGAACCAGTTATTTAAATAAACTAGTAAATACCCACGTGATGCTGTGGGAATTTTCTTTCGATGTAATTAATGAAATAGCTATAAATTAATTATATATTACTCATATAATTTTAATTTTTATAAGCTACACAGTACATAGACACAATAAAAGTTAAGGCTTTACAAAAAATAAATAAATAAATAAAAGTCATAGTTAATTCTAATGACTATTTTCACGAACAACTAAACTTAGAATACAATAATGAAAGTGAAGAGGAGATGAGCAATTAAGATATAGTCATTTAAAAAGTGATTCAATGAGTAAAGTGATGAACAATTTCAAACTTAGATGAATTTATTATGCAAAAAGCAAGCTCAATAGTCTTAATACTTTTTGCCTATCAATAGAAGAAAATGCAGTACACATAAATGAAAAGTATGATATATTTAAGAAATTAGAAGTGTCTGATAGAAACTCTCAAGATAGCACATAAATCTCTAACATGATATATGCAAATTTATAGTTTTCTTTGAACAAAAAAGAATTTTTTAAGAGCAAGAAAACAAAAAAAAAAAAAAAACATAAATAGTAATACCTAAACTCAGTTATAACAAACGTTAACAAGGTAAAAATCATACCATTAAACAATTCAAAGAGAAACAAAGAATAGACTTCATGGAAATAAACTTTTCAATGTCAAAAGATTTTTTTTATATGGATATACAATCATAGATAAAATATTAAGATTTGAGAACTTTGCTTGAGATATGTTAAGCTCCAAAAGCAAATCCTACAATTATATTTTAAATATAGCAACCTAATTGCCATCTAGAGAATTACATATGATATAACTCATAACAATATAAAACAATAACCACCAAAATATCAGTTCATCTTAAAGGCATAAAATTTCTGCTTGAGAAGTTGGAACTGTGCACATCTTTGCAATGCATTTAGTTATAGTTAACTGATTTTCAAGAGATGCAGAAAAGGTAGCAAAAAGTTTAACATCGACCATAACTCAAAAAAATAACATGCAAAATATACTAATATTTATTCTCTCAATATTCATGATTTTTGCTTCTTTATTTTCATTGCGTTAAGGAGAAAATAGCATACAAAAATTGTATTAATAATGACAAAAAAAAAATCCCTAAGCTGAGGAACACATAACTGTAAAGCAATATTGACCACACTTGCAATAATATTAAAATGCATTAACAAAAGAAATTAGCAATTGCTACTAACTTTAACTTGAGGGTTTAACCTTTAGAGCTTTAACTGTACATAACTCAAGAATATGCACAAATGAAATGAATAAGTTGCTTACCACAAGCAAAGCCTTCATCTTTCACTTGTAAAACTTTGAAAAACGTAAATAAAGTACAATAGTAGCTTACCAAAGCCATTTATTAGAGGGATTAAGAAGTCATAAAGTTAGAAAAAACTTGAACGCACATCTATGTGTATTCTGTTAACTATGTTGACCTAAAAACAAAAAGAATCAAAGCTTTAATTACTATTGAAACCTTTTTTTGCAAAAAAAATAAAAAATTAAAAGTAAAGAAAGATTAGATTATTGAAACAAACTTAAGAAAAGGAAATGAAAGCTACCACTCTAAGCTGAATAAAATGTTTTTACTGAAACTAATGGGCACACTTTCGATGAAAACATAACCAGATAAATCATAAGCAAGACATCATAATATAATATGAAGGAAAAAAGAAAGAGACAAGAAATAAAGGAAATAAATAGAGGAAAAAATGAAGAAAATTTAGCAAATAAAAAACATAAACTTGAATAATGAGATTTTATGTAAAAATGGATCAAAAATTTACAACACTAATAAAAAAAATACCATAAAATATGTCACCAATAATTAAAAAAAATTCTAAATAAACACTTGCACATGAATAGAGAAAAAGTAAAACAAATAAAGAAAAAATGACTAAGTTAGATCAAGAAGTAAAAATTTATCATGATCTTTAAAGAGATTATGAAAAAAATGAGTATGATAAAAATCAAACTAAAATGAGTAACAAACAGAAAAGATATAATGGCTAAATTCTTCTACAATCATTTTTTTTATTTTTGAAATAAACAAAAGGAATCTTAGATGATTAATACAAAATGAAAGTAAATGCAATTCTTTTTTCTAATAATTTACCTTTTCTATTGCGATGGTTTTGAGTAAAATGTTTACTCATTTTAAGATGGAAGCCTCTTTTTTGATTAATGGTACATGCATCAACATTATGTTCCATCCTTATGTATTCATCTTCACCCCAATTGCTGCACCATGAGTTCTTCACAATCCGGTATTTTTGACCATTATCGTCTTTCCATATCCCGCAGTAAGCATGCCATCATCTAAAATTGATCACATTGAACAAAAAAACTCCTTCAAAATGTTCAAACAATAACAAAATAAAGATTTAAATTATGATAGTGAAAGCCTTTTTGTTGCATTATATTTATCATGACTGCAAACATAAAAAATACTACTATAGTCATTTTCATTAACCAAAACTTGTAAATAATGATCTAAATGTTACATATCAATTCCAAGAAGGACTGACATCTTGTTGTTAGATGAATATATTATATAAAGTAATATTCTAAAAAAATTGCTTCATGAAGAATAACTAATAAAAATAAGGATAGAGAAGAATAAGTTAAACTTACTGATTCATAAAGTTGAAAAGTTCTAACACTAGCTTCAATGGTAACACTAAGAATATCATGTTTCACAACATTCTTTAATACCTTGTCATCATATTGAATAAGATCCTTGTATCTATCAATGTTGACAATCTTAGCATTGTTCTATTAAAAACCTTAAAAAAAAAATGAATCTATAACCATCACAAACAACAATTGCAAGATTACTATCATAGAATTAAACTTTAGAAACTGACCTTTAATAGAGCACATTGTTTATCAATGTCAAGGTAAATGTAGTCTTTTTCAGTAAATTTTATTTAAATTCTAACTTAAATCAAGTTAAACTTACCCATTCATAAACAAAAAAGCATATATATATATATATATGTATGTATGTACACATGCATTTCATACCCTAATATGAAAACAAAATTTATTAAAATGATATTAGAAAATATTTCACTTACATGGTTCGTTCTTCAAATTTCATGTTCCTACTCAACAACTAAGATCTAAAAATTTCTAAATCTTTTCAGTCGATTAACAAAAAAAGTGATAGATCTAAGATCTAAAATCTCCATGTATGAATTATGAATTCCAAAACATATTACTGAAAAATAAATGAATAAAATATATATAAATCTACAATGCTAAGAACGGTAAAGAATTTATCAGGAGATGAAGAAGTTTAAGACAAAATGATAAAAAAAGAAAAGAAAAATACCTTACGACATTTTCAGGCCACTTCTACATAAAGAAGCAAGCAAGCACAATATATTTTGATCACTTTACAACTTCCTTTACTATTATTGGTGTCCAAAATCAAAATAGGAATAAGGATAAGCATTAACAATTTAAATCATAAGTAGCTTTAAAAGCTATAACTCAAAATCAATTTTAAAGCCAAATTTTTACCTTTTTCTCAACACCACTAAAAATACTCGTTCATATGTTTCCTTTTACCTTAATTTTCTTCTTCCAAAGACTTCTTCACTTGTACAAATAACAACCAACTTTAGAATATAATACTTAATTATTTAATTTAGAATTTACTTTAAAGTAAAATTACATTAATATGCAATATAGGTTTTGACACAAATATATCAACATAAATGATTGCTCAAATACCCTAAATTTACCATTAATTTTTTGCAGTTTATCACTTCAAAATCAAAGAAATAACAATTTATTATCAATTCATAATCTAAAAAAATAACAATAAAACAACTAATTTCTAAAAAAACAATTTAGCATTTTTTGTAGTTATTATTCAAGATTGCTTAGTAAACATAACTTCGGGCAAAGCCTAAAGGTTTATTTAGTTAAATTAATCAAATTACATGAGCATCCAAATCATCTTAAAAAAAATCAGTTGACAAAGTCTATAAAACCAACAAAATGCATACAACATGTGTGAATTACATTCAGTTCTCACAATAGTTTCCTCATATCTATACTAAGCAATCTCCTCGCCTTGACAAATTTCCTTGAGACTACATCCATAAATGTCATTACGCAAATAACTGTGAAACAAAATAGTATACCTTAGATGATGCAACTAAATAGTGTTAATGACATTTCTTTGGATCGATTAGCACCAATGGGTAAATTTTTGGTGTAAAAATAATGTGGCTCTTTTCAGTCGATGAATATATTGATCAACTTTTTACATTAATTAAGTTCGTATTTTCATCTGAGAGCATGAAAAAATGAAAGCAAGTTATATCATTTAATCAAATTGGAAAACATGAAACTTGCTGAATGAAAGAAACAAACCTGTTAGCTTTTTTTTTCTTACCAGAAGTTTCAACCTAAAATAAAAAATAAAAAAAATCACAATAAAAACAAAAGGTATAATTAATACCTTTTAGATGAAAAAGAAAATAACACACAAAAATTAATAATAATTTCTTTGGGTATCAAAACGGTATCATCCTTAAACCAATCCAAACATGCAAAGAAAGATACTAGCACAAAAAACTGGAAAGAAAAGTTATAGATTAAAAATTAAAACATTAATCTTTGCCTAAACAATAATAAAAAACTATCAAACTTTGTGAGAAATTAGAGCCAAAGATTTTACAAAATGATAGAAAAATTAAGAATTAATAATAATAATAATACAAAAAAAGTTAAAATAAAATTTTAAAAATAATTAAAAAATTTCTCTTTTTCCTTCTTTTCAAGCCATTAGTCCTTTCAACTTTGCCATTTCTCTCTTTACCAGGACTGACAATAATCAAATC
>JBBYHK010514487.1:0-12881 GCA_038382065.1 Adansonia grandidieri | reverse complement strand
TTGTGAATTTTCTTGCATCTTTTGTCCCTGAATACCTTAGACTACATCATTTGATGCCACATCTTTGCATTTATCTTTGATATGATCCCTAGGCCTTCTTGACATCCTTAAAATATTTTTTCGCTGGGCTTACGTCCATGCTCTAGATTGCTAAAAATTAGCCCGGACAAAATAAGGTGTCTACACCGCCTAAGTTTGAAGTGCTAGATTTTGAAAAGTACAATGAGACTAATGACCTCATTGCCCATACTCACATGTATTGATGTAAAATGGCTAAGTATGAAAAGAATAAGAAACTACCGATTCACTATTTTCAAGACAGCCTGACTGGGGCTGCTATCCGATGGTATATAGGGCTGGATCCTATAAGTATTCAGACATGGACAAATTTGGCTTATGCCTTCCTAGCAATATAAACACGTTTCCGATTGGGCTCTAGATTGCCTCTGTCTTATGAAGATGGAAAAGAAAGCCTTTGAAAACTTTGGGTAATATGCTCAAATATGGAGAGAGGAGATAGGTCAAGTTCATCCCCATTTGACTGAAAAAATGATGATCATGTTTGTCGGCACCCTGCGAGCTTCTTACTATGAAAGGTTGTTAGGAAACGCCATGAAAAATTTTGCCAATATGGTTATATTGGGTGAAATGATCGATAATGCTATCAAAAGTGGCAAGATATCAATTGGACAATCATTTGAGTCAGTTAAAAAGTCAATAAATAAAAGTTAAAAAAAAGAGGTAAATGCTATTAAAGAAAAATCATGCTAAAATTAATCAAAATCTGCATTCGACGTAAGTTGTGTATCTCTTAAACATGTTAAATTCGAGTTTCAACCTTCACTCCCTAGCACCATAACTAGTTCATTTTGCTAGGTTTGCTCCAACAATGAGTTTTGCATTGAACCCCGTTTGAGACATGACCCAGGACGTACAATCTTGCAACATAAACAATGCAAAAGTCCCAATGAGAATGCCTAATGGCAGGTCAATTAGTTGCCTTGGTGTTCACAACCCCAAGATCACCATCATATCCTAGATGGTACAATGAGAATGCCTATTGTGAGTGTCATAGTGGAGCACAAGGTCATTTTATTAAGAATTGCACCTCGTTTAAGAGAAAGGTCTAGGGTCTGCTAGAAAAAAATGTTCAAAGTCAAACAAGGGCTTGGACCAGATATTGGAGCTAATCCACTCTCTAACCATGTAGAATCGAGAGTAAATGCAGTAATTGATGGAAAAAGTTGTTGGGTCAAAAAAACCATTAGAGAAGTCAAAACACTGATGAATAAAGTCTGGCTAGCTTTTATGAAAGCCGCAATAGTCTCAGACATAAAAAATCAAAGCAAAGAAATCATTAGGTCATCTTACTGCCACTGCGTCAAGGGCATGATTTGCAACACTGCCTATCATTCTTAGAAATGGTCCAAAGGATGATGGACTGGTTGAGATTGAGTTCTATGATGAGTAGGATGAACGCATTAGTCTGTCTATTAATGCCATAAATGGGGAAAGGCCTACTAATGATCGAATCTCAAGTTATCTGCCTCTTATAAACATGGAAAGATAACAAATGAAAGTTTTAGGTAGTATGCTTTGAGATGGATGGAAGAAGCTATCCAGATTCATCTCTCATTGACAAAAAAAGAGATGATTGTTAGATTCATCGGCATATTGCAAGCCTCTTATTACAAGAAGGTAACGAAAAGCTTCCCAAAGAGCTTCATAGACGTAGTTGTATTATGTTGAATAATCAATTAGGTTGTTAAAAAATGAATCGAGCAAAAGAAAAATCTGTAAATGCAAAGGGAAAAGAAAATTGAAGGCTAGTCAATAATTGAAATCTATCACTGAAACCAGTTCATCTCAAACTCATGCCGAGTTAAACCTAAGAGAATGATTATTGAAAAGAACTTTGAGACTATAAAAAACATAGATGAAGTAAAGACACCAATGAATTTGGTCTGGCAAATCTTGGTGCAAGCTAAATTAGTTAATGTGGCTAAAAAGATAGAGGAAAAAATTAATGACTTTAATAATTTCCATACCGCTTATGCCACATTTTTCAAACATGCAAAAAATTTCACACTATGGTTTAAAGGATGATTAACGAGGGTTGCATCAAATTCTACAATATTAAGTGAAACTACATACCAATTCTGCAAATGCAATACTGTCTTCAACATTGTAGAAAAAGAATGGAGCAATCCCTTTTATGGGGTTGGAAAGCCATTGATCTTGTTTAACAATCGACCGAGAGTCAAGGCCACTCCTGTTTAGCCTTTGCCAAAGATGATTATTCAACTTCCATCCCATTTCCCTTATAAGGACAAAAATTTCCTTGGAATTATGAATGCGAAACCTTGATCACCGGATAATCTAGTCAGTAAACAACAAATGTTAACCTTTCAGGGGTAAGTCATCTAACTCAAAGTGGCAGATGTTACGCCCTAGCAGCATCAAAAGGTAAAACTTAACAAGCACAAAAGTCTATAACCAAAGACTCAGAGTTGATGACTATTAAAAAGCTAGTGAGTGAGAAAGAAGCTATGGAATTCTAAAATTTATCAAGCACAACAAATACAGCATTGTCAATCAGTTGAACAAACAATCCGCTAAGATATCTATGTCGCCACTGCTGTTGAATTTTAAAGCTCATAGGAATGCCTTTCTTAAGGTTTTGAATGAGGCTTACGTCCCTCCCGACATCTCTATAGGTCAGTTGGATTGCGTAGTGAGCAACATCACTACTGACAATAACATGTCTTTTAGAGATGATGAAATACTGCATGGAAGAAAAGGAAACTACAAAGTCTTTTACATTACTACATACTGTAAGGGCACAACATTGCCTAAAGTGCTCATTGATAACAGGTCGCCTTAAACATAATGCCTGTATCATGGTTGAACAAGCTTCCCATTGATGCATCTCATATCTAGAATGGTCACATAGTGGTATGCACATTCGATGGAACTAGTAGAAATGTTGAAAAAAACATCACCATTCCGCTCTAAATTGTCCCATGCACTTATGAAGTAGATTTTCATGTGATGGATATTGTTCCATCATGCAACTACCTATTAGGAAGGCGTTAGATTCACTTTGTAAGGGTAGTACCATCATCTTTGCACCAAATGTTGAAATTCATCATTGAAAACAAAGTTGTCAGAATTGAAGGAGAAGAGGATATCATTGCTATTACCTCGACTAATGCCCCATATGTCGAACTTGATGAAGATATCCCAAAATCCTCTTTCCAATCCTTTGAGTTTGTCAATGCTACTTATGTTAAGGAAAGGTTGTCAATGGTTGAGCCTCGCCTATCGAAGAGCACTCATATGGGTCTAAAGTTAACTATCGGCAAGGGTGCCCAAGCTAAAAAGGGACTTGGAAAATGCCTCTAAGGAATTACCGAAGCCTCAAAAGTTGTCGACCAAATTGACAAAAAAAGGTTAGGTTTCAAGCACAGTGCACAATAGAAAAGAAAACAAGTTCATAAAAACCATGAGAGAAAAATGCTCGTCTGTCAGGATAAAACATAGCATATGAACCAATGGTATTTCCACCCCTTCGAGAAAGTTTTCCCCCAAGAGGATATGTGAATATGGGCTCCACCAATGTTATACTCATATTAAGCAAAGAGTTTAGGAATCTCTTTATCATTGCAATTGATAAAGCAGAGACTGGTTTATGCCTTCTAGGATTTTTTTTCGAGTGTTTGGACTGAAACTGAGATTCCTGTATTGTTCAAGTATGTTTTAAAGTAATGCTATAAACTAAACCTACATGCTTCCACCCAAAAACATTGTAGGATCCTTTCATGGGCATCTTTTATTGAGCATTATCAATGAAAATGATTGAACATTATGCATTTCATCTTCTATGTTCTTAGTTCTTATCAACTCTTAGAACTTTCTATACATATTTTTCCCCCTATATTGTTTTTTTTCCATATTTTTAGGTACCTCGATGAAGGTGACATGAATATTCATACTAAAAGTTCAGAAATCAATTTCGTGTAACCAATTTGTGCAAATGAGTTCAATATGAAGAGAACCTCGTACCTCTAAAACTGATGAGGTTAATTGAAAAGGATAGAAAATAGATATTACCTCATGAAAAACCCACTAAGACTATAAACCTTAGAACAGAAGAAGACCAAAAAGAAGTTAAAATTGGAACCTCCATAAAACCATCAACTCGAGCTGAACTTATAAGTTTTCTCCAAGAATTTAAGGATAGGTTCACCAGGTCCTACCAATATGTGCTTGGGTTAGACACCAACATTGTGGTCCATAAATTTCCTCTCAAATTTGAGTGTAAGCCCATACAACAAAAGCTTAGAAGAATGAAACTCAAAATGCTTCTTAAGATCAAAGAAGAAGTGAAAAAATAATTTGAGGAGGATTTCTTGAAGTAGCCAAATATCTTAAATGGGTAGCCAATATAGTCTTAATTTCAAAAAAGGAAAGTAAAATGCGAATATGTGTAGATTATAGGGATCTAAATAGAGCCAATCCAAAGATAATTCCCCCCTGCCCCATATCGATACCCTTATAGCCAACACTGCAAAAAGTGTATTATTTTTTTCATGGATGGATTTTTGGGTTGTAGCCAAATCAAAATGGCAGCTGAAGACATGGAGAAGACCATCTTTGTACTATATGGGGCATTTTTTGTTATAAAATAATGCCTTTTAGGTTTAAGAATGTTGGGGTAACCTACCAAAGGGCAATGTTAACATTGTTCCATGATCTCATGCACAAAGAAATCAAGGTCTACATGGATTATATGATCACCAACGCCCAAAGAGAGTGAACATATGGTTAACTTTTGAAAACTTTTCAAAAAGCTTCGTAAATACTAGCTCAAGCTCAATCCTGCCAAATGCATATTTGGTGTCACATCCAGCAAATTATTAGCTTCATTGTGAGCAAGAAAGGAAAAGAAACAAGGTCAAAGCCATTCAGAATCTGCCACCACCTTGAACTCAAAGAAAAGTGAAGAGTTTCTAGGGAAGGTTAAACTATATAGCTTGATTCATATCTAAGTTAACCAATAAATACGACTTGATCTTTCGGCTACTTTAAAACAAAGCCATGGAGAAAGGAACAAAAAGTGCTAGGAAGCCTTTGACAAAGTCAAACACTACCTTTCGAATCAACCAGTACTTATACCATCAGTTCCTAGTTGACCTTTAATCTAATATCTATTAGTTTTTGATAAGTCAATGGGTTATTTATTGGGTCAACACGATGAGTTTAGCAGAAAAAAATAGGCTATCTACTGCCTAAGCAAGAAGTTCATAAAATATGAAAATAATTATTTAATTGTAGAGAAGCTATGTTACGCTCTAGCTTAGATGGCCCAAAGGTTAAGACAATACATGCTATACCACACTATGTGGCTAATTGTTAAACCTAATCACATCAAGTATCTATGCAAAGTTCCTACCTTGTCAAGGAATTACCTAAGTGGTAAGACCTATTTTTTCAAGTATAATATCATGTATGTAAACTAGAAAACCATCAAAGGCAGTGCAAATAATGAACTTTTTGGCAAGCCGAGCAATAAATGACTATCAGCCTTTAGCCTTTGAATTTCTTGATGAAGATTTAATATGCATATCAAAGGCAGAGAACACTATTGAGTATGGGTTATCTTAGAAAATGTACTTTGATACAGCTTCAAATGCACTGGGGCATGGAATTGAGGCAATTTTTATCTCGCTTGATGGAAACCACTGCCATTTCACTACAAGATCGAACTTCGTTACACCAATAATATAGTCAGATATGAGGCCAGCATCATAAGACTCCAAGCAGCCATTGAAAGGGGGATTCAAACACTATAAGTATTTGAAGATTCAGCCTTTGTCATTTACCAACTGAAAGGAGAATGAAAAACTATGATGCTATGCTGATTCATTATTAAAATCTCATCTTGAAACTCAAAAAAGAGTTTGATGATATTAGCTTTCAACATCTACCTTGAAAAGAAAACCAAATTGCTGATGCCTTGGCCACTTTATCGTCTATGTTCAAAATTAATAGAGAATCGAACATTGCTTCCATTTATATGAGTATCTATACAGCCTCAACACATTGTTAGAATGTTGAGAAAGAGAATGATGACCTCCCATGGTATCATGACACCTTCAGTATATCAAAGACCAATAATACCTGAAAGATGCCACCAAAACTGACAAGAAAACCATCCGAAGGTAGGTATGAGCTTTATTTTAGATGGTGAGATTTTGTACAAGAAAGGTTGGGATCAAGTACTACTCTAGTGCACAGATACCTCCAAAGCCAAAAGAATTCTTAAAGAAATCCATGAAAGAATTTGTGCTATGCATGCTAATAGACACCGAATGGCAAAGAAAGTCATGCGATCAGGCTACTATTGGTTGTCTCTTGAAAAAGATTGCATTGACTATGCTCGGAAGTGCCATAAATGCCAAATCTACGTGGACAAAATCCATATCCCATTAACACCTCTATATGTTAGGATAGCTCCATGGCCTTTTTCTATATAGGGCATGGACATGATCGGATCAATTATCCCTACGGCTTCTAACAGGCATCATTTCATTTTGGATGCTATAGATTATTTCACCAAGTGGGTAAAGGCAGTTTCATGTAGCAATGTCACCAGATAGGTCATGTGCAAGTTTATAAAATGGGACATCATTTGTAGATATGGTCTTCCCAAGTAAATCATTACTGATAATGCACGTAACCTAAAAAACAAGATGATGCAAGCAGTCTGCTCTTGGTTCAAGATTTAACATCAAAACTTCATCCTATGCCATCCAAAAATTAATCGGACAGTTGAAGCAGCCAACAAGAATATCAAAAAGGTAGTCAAAAAGCTGGCTGAGATGTATAAAGATTGGCACTAAAAGTTGCCTTTGCTTTACATGCCTACCGTACGATAGTACAAACTTCCACAAGTGCTACTCCATTCTCATTGGTCTACTGCATAGAGGCTATCTTACCTATCAAGGTTGAAATCCCTTCACTTAGATTTTTGATGGAATCACAACTTGAAAAGGCTGAATGGGTCAAGACTTGACATAAGCAGCTCAATCTCATCGAAAAGAAAAGGATGAAAGCCATGTATCATGGCAAATGCATCAAAAGTGCATGATGAGAGCCCATGACAAAAGAGTCTATCTTTGTCAGTTTTGAAAAGGTAACTTAGTGCTCAAACAAATTCTCCCAATCCATAAAGATGCTCGAGGAAAATAGACCTTAAATTAGGAAGGGTCATACATGATAAAACATGTATTTTTTGAAAGAGCCCTAATCTTTAACTGAAGTGGATAGCAGTGACCTATCCAGTCTTGTGAACTTTAATTCTGTTAAGAAATATTATGCCTGAAAAGATTTTAGAATGAAAACCAAAAAAGGCATCCTATTTCTTCTTCTCCTTTCACTTAAAAAAAAAAGAAAAACAAGAAAACAAAAAAAAATTAAAACAAAACACAAAAAACAAAAAAAAAGAGCCAGCTTAAGTTGAAAACTTAAAAGGTGGCTTAAGTGACTGGATGCCTTTTCACCAAAACCAAATAAAGCCCAAACCATTACCAGCTTAGACCAGAACCAATTTAACCTACAACCCCGATTAAGGCACCAAATCATAATCCAATTCACCTATTCTACCTGAACCTACTCCATCGAGTCATATCATTACCTGCACTTGAAAAATGGAAACTACCTAACTTTAAGGCCTTCATCCCACCATGAGGCAATTTAAAAAATCTTTTTATGAGTCACCCAACACTAAAAGGGTAAATTGCTCAAGATAAGTCTCTAAAAGGATTCAGTGGAGGATTCATGTCATTAAATGAGGGGCCAATCAGCTAGAACAACCTTTCTTATCTCTTTTGTATTTCATAATTTTTTATAATCTCAAAAGTTTATCATAACTTATACCCTTCTTCTTTGAATGAAAAACAATTACTTAATTTATCACAAAATCTTTTTGTTACCATGCATTCCATGTTGCATCATGTTTGTTATTTAATTGATAATGTTTAATAAATGAACAAAACTTTAATTTCCTAGCATTACTTGGAAAGATGGAAACTTTGCAAGAATTTTTGTTCAATGTCTAGAGACCAAGAATGAGCTTTAGGAGCCACAGTTGGTCTTGCCCTTAAATCTTGCATTCTAAAAATGTGCTCAAAATCTTTCCCTCGATAAACCTTAGTATAAGGATAAGGGGGAAGAATCTTTTTCCAGCCTACCATCTTTAATCAAAATTTAAAATAGTCCACCCAAACAACCAAAAACACCTTTTGAATCATAATGGACATAAGAAACCCTATATTCACCAAACTCAACACAAAAAAAGTCCCTGAACATGGGCCATCTAAGCTCAGGATTATTCCTTCACCTTTCAAAAGCAATTATTGCATTCAAACTATTGAATTAGGGTTAGTGAATACCAAAGCAAGAGGTCACCCAATCAAACCTAGTAGAGAACAAACAATTAAAGATAGCCAAAATTAATCATCGAATCAAGCTTTCAAAACTATAACTTTTGCATCATTTAAACATGCATTTGCATCCTCATGCATTATACAACATTTAACAACCTTTAAGTACCAGTTCCTGCACACAGAAGTCAAATGAATAAAAAACCTCAAGTATAATTTTTTATTATTAAAAAGACTTGAAAGGCTCGAAGTAAGAACTTCTAACCCTCAAAGCCCACACAAGCTGGTGGCACTTATCTTGGGTCTAACCCAGGACACTACCTACCCAGTCCTCAAAGAATAGGACACTTGCCTACCTCAAAGCCCATACAAGCTAGTGGCACTTGTCTCAGGTCAAACCCAGGAAACTACCCACCTCAATCCTCAAAGAGCAGGATGCTTACCTACCTCAAAGCCTACACAAGTTGGTGGCACCATGTTAACCTACCTCAGTCCACAAAAGAGCTAGAAACTACCTACCTCAATCCTCAAAGAGCAAGATGCTTACCTACCTTAAAGCCTACACAAGTTGGGTGGCACCATGTTAACCTACCTCAGTCTACAAAAGAGCTAGAAACTACCTACCTCAATGCTCAAAGAGCAAGATGCTTACCTACGTCAAAGCCTACACAAGTTGGGTGGCACCATGTTAACCTACCTCAGTCCACAAAAGAGCTGGACGATTATCAAGTCAAAGCCTACACAAGCTGATGGCACCATGTTAACCTACCTCAGTCCATAAAGAGTTGGACGCTTATCAAGTCAAAGCCCAAACAAGTTGGTGGCACTTGTCAGGGGGTCAAACCCAAAGAACAACCTACCTTAGTCTTCAAAGAGTAGGACGCTTACATATTTTAAAGCCCACACAAGCTTTTGGCACTCATCTAGGGGTTAAACCTAGGAAACAACCTAGTAGAAAGGTTAAACCCTACAAAACTTATCAAAAATTTTCCTTTGTTCAGATATATTTGACCTATCTCGACATATACTAAATAGCTCTTTATTTTTCTATAGAAACAAGGAACCATAATCTTACCTGAATAAAATGGTGTCTATTTATCTTTGCTCTATTCTTAATACTCAACAATGGCCAAAAGAGGCAGCTGTAAACACCTTAATTTGTCCAAACTAACTTTTGGCATCTTTGGACTTAATTGAAAAATGACAGAATTAGAAAAGAAAATAAAAATTGGGGGCTAACTTCTAGGTGTCATGTCACTAGGCACTATTAGGTGACACAGTGCCAGACGAAAAATTTATTTTAAGAAAGTCTAAAATGTTATTAGGTCGTATTAAAGAAAAAGGTAAAATAAGGCATCAAAGGCTACTTTTATGGTGTCATAAAAGTCATTTGGATGAGTACGCGAATCAATTTCCTACTGTTTGTGACCAAGATAAGGTAACGCAAGAAGCCACATGGATATACAAGTTATATTAGTCGACAGGTATTGATACGAGGCTTTTAAATTGTAAAAAACTTGAATTTTTGTATGTAGTATCGATACAAGAGGGTTTGATATCAATACCTAAGGTGTGGTATTAATACATAGTATGTTTATATCGGTACAGAACTTAGTAGTAACTAAAGTTTTGATTTTTGGCAAAATGTATCGATACACAAGCATAAGTATTGATACAAATCCATGGAGTATCGATGCAGGCCTCTAAGTTCGAGATTGGAAATAATTTTTGCTCTTATCATTGATACACACCTCATTGTATCGATACTTATGGGTAAAAATTGCCTTGTGTATGTTTTATATCGATACACTAAGGCATTTTTGTCCCATTTGAACCATTTTTTAGCTTCAAAAATCTAATTCAAACATGATTTTTTTGCATCAAAAAACCATTATAATTCATTGTAGACCTTGACTTTGGGCCTATAATCTAATTTAAACAAATTTTTAAAGCCCAAATAGCCAATGACAAGGGTCACTTTCATGAAAATATGGTTATGAGAGGGCATGCTAGGCATATCTCCAGTTGCAGGCTTTTGCAACAATTTTGCCCATTACTTTGTAAGGCAAAACCAATGGGAATAAGGTCAACTAAGCATAGTAGCTAGAGATATCCCTTAGTGCATGAATGAAATATAAAAAATGCCATTGCCTTGTCTCCCAAAAGCATTACTTGAACCTTGAGTTTAATAGAGGCAAAGTGGCTCAGCAGAGGCATACTTCCAACCATTCATAAGAATTCCCCAACAATCTTCAGTCCTAAACACTCTTCTGTGGCCTTTCACCCTTAACATTTTCCCATTCCCGTAGTTCCCCCAAACCACCTCTAGAAAACCTCCAAAAACTCAACATTTCATATATTTTCATCCTTAAAACACCTTACCATTAACCATATTACTAGAAAGCTTCTTCCTTTCATCCATTTCTTGCTAAATAATAGCAAAAAAAGGGAAGGGACTGAGCTTCAAGTCATTATTTTAGGAAGGTAGAAAAGTTTAAGCTTTTTTGGTATATTTTCTACCTTGTTCCATACATTTTCTGTTTTTTTTCATTTCCATCATTTTAGTGGGCTCTTTATGCTGCCATGACCATCCTAGGACTCTCATGCAATATTGTTACTTGGCTATGGTAATCTTAGGATCTTGATGACCCTCTTGATACCTTAATGTTGTTTGGATATGTAAACATGTCAAGCTTTATTTTCATCATTATCACAGCATCTGTTCATGCATTTCTTGCCATGTTCCTTTCATATTCACATAATCATCTTATATTTAAATGTTCATAACATGCATTAAAGTTGTTCATGCATTTTTTCCCATTTTAAGGAGTCTCATGTCATAAAAATGTTGTCTTAAGAATTTTACCATGCTTTCCTTTGCTTAAACATGTTCGTCTCATTTTCATGCATCTTATCTATTATCTTCTTGCATTTTTTCTAGCCACTTCCATGTCAAAATGTCACCTTTGTGTGTTTGCATGTTTAGTTCTTTTTCATCTTTGTGCATGTTGTGTTTTGCTCATGTTATTCCTATTAAGATGCATGGTTTGCTAAAAATCTGATTTTTAAAAGAAATCCCCAAGTTAAGTTTATCCTACCTCTAATAAATAGATATTAGCATAGATTTAAGGTTTTATCATATTGGTCTTCCAATCTTGGGGATACATTAAACATTTTAGATCTGGATTCATGATAAAATGAGTTTAAAGATGTTTTTTTTCAAACAAAATCCTTTTTTGGTAGAAAATATATACTAAGCCTTGATCTTGAGTTTTAACACCACCATGATGGCATGGTCAATGGGTTGTTTCATCGTCCTAAACTACTTTAGGATTATGGAATGAATTTTTTATGCCCATGTTAATCAAGCCCCTATATGGTAGACATTCGAACCTGCATAACTCAGATTCAACCCCCTAAGAAAACTGAAAAATCAAATAGTCCCCTATTTTTGCTTTGATAGTACTATGGTTTGAGTTTGAGTAATTTATTTTTAAATGATAAATGATTTATATTAAATTTTCTAATATTTTTCCCTTAAAAGGCATCAAAATACCTTTGCAATAGTGTATTATCTGCCTTCGAATCATTCCAAATAAAAGAAATAGGATTTCTCGAACCTTCGCTGTCTAGAACCCTTGAAATCGGTGTATTATGTTCTGTTGGGGCCATTTTGGCCAATCGAATAATTTCTCCAAAATTTTTTAATATTTTTTCAAAATTATTAGACCTTTTAGTGGTGAATGAAATCAAGGGGGTGAATTGATTTCTCAAAATTTTAGTAAATTAAAACTTTGATAAATAAAATTGAGAAATCTAAATAATAAACTTTGGAGTGCAAGTTAGAGAACATAAATAAATAATTAAAGACAAAGGAAAAAGAAGCAAACTCAAAGATTTAGAGAGGTTCGCCCTCAATTGCCTATGTCCTCTACCTCGGTCTCACTTGCCTTGGATTTCTACAATTCACTAACTTGAATTTTCTACCTTTCAAGGACAAGGTATAACCTTTACATTCTCTATCTTTCAAGGCTATGATAGAAACCTTTTCCCCTATCTTTTGTGGCTAAGATGGAGCCTTCTCTCACTACTTTTGAAGGCTAAATATAACAGTTAAACAGTCCTGTATCGATACAGAAAGATCTATCTCGATACATGAATAGTCTTATATAGATACAGAATGCTTTGTCTCAATACATGAACAGTGATTTCTTCATTTTAAGGTTATTTAGCTATTGCCAAGTATTGTATCGATACATACACATAACGTATTGATACATTCACATGAAAATCAATTTTAAAAGGTTTTTCATGACTTTAAACATGCAAAACTTATCTCAAAAATATTTTATATAAAAATATGTATTAAGAACACATTTTTGAGTGCTTGAAGGAGTTAAAACATTTTCTAGTATTTTTCAAAGTGTTTACAAA
>JBBYHK010514477.1:0-12882 GCA_038382065.1 Adansonia grandidieri | reverse complement strand
TATTTACACTATAATTAAATAAAACAAAAGTACTTTTGTTTGAAATCAAGCTCAAATTCAAGTTGATTCTATGCCTACTTGGCATTTTAAATTTCATTGAATGAATGATAGTCCTTTTTGGTGCCTTCCATTATGTCCTTCTCATGTTTTATTGAAAAATTTCTCCCCTCATAATACTAACAAATTAACCAAAAAGTCTAAATTACCATACCTACAAACTTCGAGCTTATTATAGGCCAATTGCTCCTATTTTTTAATATAGAAATAGTAATTTAAAAATAAGAAAACTAATAAAAAAAACATTAAAATTTAAAATTTAAATTTATTAAATGTCAAATTTTAAAAATAATTATACGAATTAACTTAACTAAACTTGAGATCAAACCCATTGCTCATATTACCTATTGCCAAATAATTTCAGTGTAGAAGTGATGATAAAAAAAAAACATGCGCTTTTATTTTTTTCAATCAATCAATCATTTAAAATTTTATTTTTCACCAATTAAGTATTTTAGTTGATGAAAACTATAACAGTCGGTGGAGAATATAACTACTAAAAAAAATTGACTGTTATAGTTTTCATTAAAAAAAATTTAATTGTTAAGAAATAAAAGTTTGAGTACTTAATTGATTAAAAAAAACTATAAAACTCACTTGCTCATTTTTATTGTTTAGAGGTTTTTTTTTTCCTACATAAAAGCCTCTGAAAAGTTCATTTCATCGTAGAGGTGTCAAACTATTTATTCAGTCTTACTTCCAAAGTTCTTATTCTAGATAAAGTAAAATTATTAAAAATTTTGTTGTGCATTTTTTTAAGAAGAAGAAGACTTATAACACATTTTAATTAAATGTTTTTAATATTTTGAATACTTTTCAAAATTTAAGACCATTTATAAAATTATCGATTGTGTTTAAAAATTTTCAAATTAATAGTAAACTATATGTGTCAATTTGGTTATTCATCTTCTCATTACTAAAAAAATATAATAATAATTAATAGTTTTATTCATAATTTTTAATTTATTAAATAAAAATATTATTACAAAAAAAATGCCTTAGTAACAAAATTCTTTAAAAAATTTTAACTTATCTATGTAGCATTTATTTATGCAGTCACGAATTACTATTACTTTTGACTTTAAGAATATTATCTTATTCTCATTCTAGTTAAACTAGAATATACCTCTCCGAGGGCTTCGAAAATTATATTAAAATTTTGAATCTGATATTTATATTAATGTATAATAAATGTAATAATCTATTTCTTAAGTAAATGAATTTAGAGTAAAGTTGAATTCAAAGACAAATTATGCAATGGGATGAATTGAGACACAATAAATACAACATAGGAAAAATAGTTAAAAGTTAAAACACAACATTATATAAAAATAACATGAACACGATAAAAAATATGCGAATGTGTCAAACTTTATATAAAATGGATTATCAACATGTAAAATTTATATAAATTTATAATAACTTTGAACACACAAAAAACACATACAACAAATTTTTCTTAAAATTAAATCACTAATACAAAACTTTGCAAAATATTTGATAAATTAAGATACAATATGAGTATACAAATTTTTTTCTAAATGGAATCACTATGACAAACAATGTAAAATATGAGATGAATTGAGATATAAGGGGAACACAATGTGAAAAAATTTAAAACTCAATACAAAAAATAATATATACATGACAAAAATAAAAAAAAAATGTCAAAACCTAAAATGAATTATTAACATATAAAAATTTATGTAACTTAATAATATTTTGAATGCGCAAAAAAATAACACTCACATGCAAATTTTTCCTTCTTTTTTTCTCTTTCCTTTCTTCCTCCTAAAATTACAACACTTAACCTAGATATAATAACTCAATCATTATTCAACATCTGATGCAAAATTAGGAGTTCTTTGATAATTAGACATGACAATTTGGACGTATGATTATACAACATGAACACAACATGAAAAAAATAATTAAAATACGATATGACATCAAAATAAATTAAACATGGTGCAAACACATAATGTGTCAAAATCTATAAATGAACTAAAAACATGTTAAAATTTATATAAATATATAATATCTTATATACAATTATGTCACAAAAAAATACGAATATAAGTCCTTCCATTTTTTTTCTTTTTTTTTTGGATAAACTTTCTATTTTTTTTTCTCTTTCCCTTCTTTTTTTTTTCTTTTCTTCCCTACAATAGAAAAAATGGAACCTTAATACCTAATTGCCTGCCACATTCTGATTTATACCTAAACTTAGTTGTCCCCTAAGCCATGCTTCTTGATTTCAAATTAAACAATATTATTGGCCAGTGAAAGCTTTTATATTAAGTTATAGCTTATAGATTATAAATAAGTTTCATAGAAAAAAAGAGTAAACAAATTTAACACTCATTTTTTATAGTTTAACATTCAAATGAACCATATGTAAATAAACATATTGTTGCTATATAAATATGTTTAGATTAATGCAATCAGTTAACATATTTTGAAGAAGATGAACCTTTTAAATATGATTTAGGAAATTTTTTTAAAGGTACTAATAAAATCTTATAAACATTGTTCTCATGATATAATTTTTACATGGAAGGATTTGAACATATGAATTTTGAAAAAGAAAAATAGAGTGAAAGAGAGAATAATTTTTCAAGAATTGGACCAAAAATTATGCACAATAAGTATTAAATAAAGAAAGTATTTATAAGCTCCAAGCAAAGTTAGAAACGCACCTACATGATTAAACATATCTTTGATAATGAATCATTACTATTCGAATAAAGCATCAATAATTTTTTTTTAAATTTCCAAAGTAAGCATTCAGATGCTCAATCTATGTCAATCGAATATCTTAGATAATTTTTTTTTACAGAGATACAAATTCTTGTAGAGCATTTAGATGCCCACTCTAAGTTCATTTGGATGTCCTAGGTAAAATTTAATATAAAACAAAATTTCTAAAAGGCATTCAAATGTTTTAGACAAATTTTATGATATTTGCTTCATTTAAATTTATCATTCAAATCAGTTTTGATAATATTCGACTTATCTTGTTTATTTTCATTCCAAACGCTTATTAATCATTTTTCAACTTCATTTTCAACAATAATGCATATTTCATGATTTCAAAATTTTTATTAACTTTAAAAACATTTTATAAATCAATCTCTTCATAATATATATAATAACCATACATAAACACTTTAATATATAATTTTTTTTTTTTGAAAGGAAGAAGATCCCATGATGACAAATTTATGCTATGTTTGGATAAACAGTAATAAAAAATGTAAAGGAAAAAAAAAAAGAAAAGAAGGTTAAGGAAAGGAAAGAAAATATGTATATCTTATTGTGATAACTTTTCTTTTCTCTCAATTTACTCGAAATTAGAATTTATATAAATTAGACATTTTAAGGGAAAGTAAAGGATACTTAGTTTCTCTCACTTTCCTTTCAGTAAAAAAAAAAAATCTAAACAAGGTAAAAAATCTCTTTTCCTTTGTTTTACTTTGCTTTTTTTTTTTCTTACCCCGATCTAAACATAGAGTTAAGATTTTGGCTTAGCATTAGAATGGTTAAATAAGGTCTAATATTTGAATATTTATTATTATTATTATTATTATTATTATTATTACTACTACTGACGCATGTATTTCATTATCTTTCTCTACTTTTTTGTTATTATATTTGTTGTCTCGTATAAGATAAGCGAATACTCATTATTTTATTTATTTCAATAGTATGAAATTATACAAATAATTAAATTGTTAAATGCGTTAACATGTAAAATTTGTTATATATTCAATTTTATAGAATTTTAAGACTAATGTAAATTTAAAATTTATGAAAATAAAAGTCAATATAAATTTTAACTCTTTTTATTTTTTATCAAATAATTTTATTTTTTTTTTGCATTTTAAGGTTAAAAAAAATTAAAACTCTAAAAATAAAAAATCTAATATAAAATTTAACTCTTTTTTATTTATCATTAAATATATATATTTAACAAAAGATTTTGAATGAAATTAAAATTCTTATTCTAAATTCCATAAATTTTATTAAAAATAAAAAATATTTACAATGTCAATTTAAAAATATAGTTAATGCCCATGAGTATTTTCATCAATTTGATCTTTTATATAAGATTATTATTTTAATTTAATTAAGTAGATCCCCTTCTATTCAACAGGTACCTTCCTCATGCATCCTTCTTTTTTTCTAAATGATGAGAATCTGCATCAACAAAAGTATGAGAAAGAAAAGAGAAAAGGAAAATTTGCTAAGAATCTATTCTCACAACTTGCTTTTGTTGCCATCTTTGTAATTTTTATTTGCATAACAGAGAGGAAAAATATGAAGAAAGATCCCCGTAACTTCAATGCCCTAAATATTGTACTAAAAGTGATTAGGTAAGCATACCATTTTAATTCTTCTATGTATTTGTCTTTATCTACATTATTGTTAAAGTATTTAATTAAATTTAGTGTCTTTAGTCAAGTGGCATAAAATTTTATGAGCAAATTATAAAAAAATTGATTAAAGGTATAATAAAAAAATAAAATTAGATGCATTTAGGTACTTTAGTTTTAAAAAGAATAATTACCTTTTAGATCTGTTCAACAACTGAGCTATTTACTCAAATCCAAAGGTCAACTTGATATTTAGGAGGAGTTGGATAAAAATATTATGCCCGTAAAATGGGCTTGGGTAAAAAAATAAAGCATATTTAAGAAACGAGATAGGCCTTGGGTAGAAAATTTTAAGCTCTAGCTTGGCTCAATAAACCTGTTCATGGGCCGGGCCGAGCCAGATTCGGGTCAGGCTTAGACATAATATTAATAAAATTATACTGGGCCCAGGCCTAGCTCGGCTGAAAATTTGGGCAACTTTGAAAGACCAAGCCCAGCCCGAAATTTGATTTTACTGTCCAAGCCTGACCTAGCCCGCCCGTATTTCAATTAAAAAAATTTAATGCATATAACAATAATATTAACTAACCATTATATTACTAAATAAAACTTGTATCATAGTATAACAATTGAAAATAAAAATACAAATGCATAGCTAACAAGTTTAATATACAAGGCAATGACCACCAACATAAATGATAAGTTCTCAAATTAAAAGAAATAAAACTTTTTAAACACAACTTCAAAGTAGCAATAGCAACAAATAATGACCTAGGCAACAACCACAAGTAGTAAACTAAAAATAAGCAAGACAGCAATTATAAGCAGCAACCACAAACGACAACCACCAATGACCACCAACCTTTCCAGCAACAATTTTATAATATGCACTTGAGACATTCTAAATCAATTAGAACTTGACATTCAAATCTAAAGAAATTTCTTAATATGCATCAATATTGAACCAAATAGTCCAAATTAAAAGCCTTATTTATTTAGAATAATTTGTAAAAAGAAATGTCAAACTCATTGAATCATTGTCATACAAATAGCCTAACTATCTAACTATTACTAATACATTTTAAACTTAAATTTTGACACATAATAAAAAACTAACCTAGTAGGCATCAGAAGCATCATCATTCTCATCATCACTAGAGTCAGATGCTTCATAGTCCATTCCTTGTCAAAAAATAAATTAAAAATTAGTTTCTTCAAATTTCAAAAATGTAATCAAACTTATAATAATGTGAAAATAAAAAATGATAAGAAAAGAATTACCTGCCGAAAAACCTTTAGCTCGCATCCAATCATCAAAACATATAATAGCTTGAACCATTTTTGGCTTGAATGAACTCCTTAAAGAACTGATTACTTTTTTCCCAATGCTAAAAACTAACTCAGAAGCAACAGTTGAAATAGGAATTGCCAAAAGATTATGAGCTAATAGTGAAAGCTTAGAATACTGAATTGTGCTTTTACTCCAATAATCCAATATATCAATATCACTATTTAGTTCAAGTGCTCGTTCTTCCAAGTACAGATCTAATTGAGATTTTTTATTTTCAACTTTGGATCGACTTAAAAACATCTTGTAATCATTAGCCTCGTCAGTACCAAATCCCATATCAACCCCACTGACATTAGATTGATGCAAGGTAGATTCAACCAAATTAGCATCTGATGCACTAGAACTTCCAACCGAAGAGTAACATTTTGAGTTCTTCACATACTCATCAAACAAGATTCTATGAGTACTAAGAACCGTTTGCACAAACTCTGAGGCATGAGTACCATATAGTTTAGTATAGCAATATTCCACATAATTCAACTTGTAATGAACGTCTAAAATGGCTGCACATGATAACACCAAACTATACTCAGCCCAATATTTATTGAATTTTTCTTGCATTTGTCTAACCATTAGACTTAAAAATGTATTTGGACCTTTAACTGTTCCTACCAAGCAATTATGAATCTTCCAAACCCCCCTAAAATAAATGTTTGTAGTGGGATATTTAGAACCAGAGAACATATCACATCATAAAAAACCTTCAAAATTTTGCAAAGATTAGAAATATTTTCCCATTCCTTATCAGAAAGTGCAAATTGTTTGAAATCTTTATCTCGTTAGGCCTAATAAACTAACACATCTTTGTAATAAAGAATAGATTCAAGCATCAAAAAAGTAGAATTCCATCTAACACATACATCTTGACGCAACTTTTTAGCTCCATTCCATTGAAAACATTTTTCAGCCACATCATAAAATTTTTTCTTGCAAGGGCCAGATTTTTTTATATACTTGATCCCACATCGAATTTTTACAAGAATATCATCAACAAGATTCAAACCAGCTTGAATAATAAGATTCAAAATATGTCCACAACATATAATTTGAAAGAAAGCACCATCACATAAAGGGCCCTATTGGCACGAAAATGACTTTTAAGAGAGGAAACCATAACATCATTATAAGATACATTATCCAAAGTGATGCTAAAAATTTTCTTCTCTATGTTCCACTGGGTTAAGCATAAAACAATCTCATCTGCTATGTTCAAACCATCATAGAAAGGGGTTAAAGCTCTAAATCTTATTATTCTCTTTTGCAACTTCCAATCTACATCAATCTAATGAGCAGCAGTATAAATGTATTTATGAATAGTATGCTTAGATTTTCAATTATCAAAAGTTAAGCATATTCGACTCAGTGCTTTAGCCAACTCTTCTCTCACAAGCTCTCTTTCTTTTGCATAGTAACTCAGTGCATCCCTAGCAGTTGTATGCCTACTTATGTTCTTATAATTAGGACTTACAACACTCATCATATATCTAAACCTGGGTTCCTTAACTGTTCTAAATGAACACTTACCACACACAAGGAAAGTAGAAATAGCTTAAAAACATTCTTTATTATCATATTTGTAATTTTTAACACATAAACCACCTTTCGAAATTGGTTGAGTAGCTAGTGAGTACTGAGTAATATCCTTCTGATATTTCTTAAGATAGCTATTCAAATGTCTCAAATGAGAAGTTCCACTAGAAGATTTAGCAGAAAAAACACATTTACAGTGATTGCATTACGCCTTCACCAATTCTTTGTTCTCACATTCGACCTTAGTCATTTCATCCCACACCTTTGAAGTAGTCGACTTCTGACGTTTGGCAGCACTTTCATACTCATTATATCCATCATCCATATTTATGGGGGTATTTGAGCTGGCCATTGTCATAAAAGTTTAGGTCCTGCAATTGTAAAAGTTGAGACAATTCATTAAGTTTACCAACAAAACTCTTGTCATCTTTATATCTATTAATCATAATTTAATATTCACCCCTACATTATTTTCCCTAAAACAATAAATATTTTTTGTGAATAAGTTTTGAACCATTTCTTTTTTGCAGTTTAATACACATAAACAGCCAAATATAAAAATGTAGTACATTTAGCTAGAATAAAAAATTAACCTGGAAAAAAATTATGTATTAATGGCATAATTCAAACTATTATTCTGAAAAAGAAATAGTAAAGAAGCCTACTAAGTATTAGCAACCAAATTAATATAAAATAAATGTATACATTAGTTTCTGCCCTTATATTTTGAAATTGGGGGAAAAAATCAGATTAGTTAAAGAATACCACCCTTATTTCCTAGTTCCTATTGAGATTGAATTAGTTGAGAGTTGCCATTGAGATGAAATTGCAATAAGCAATTAGAATTTGATTCTAAATTTTTTTAGAGAATAAGAAAATCAAGGGCATTAAAAAATCTGCATTAAAGTTAACAATCTAGAAGCACACACACACACACACACACACACACACACACATATATATTACATAAAGTAATAGTGCTAACACATTATATATAATTTAACTTCCCTCAATCAAGTAACTATAGAATATTGGGATCAACAAAAAAACTATTTTTTAATGTTTTAAGTCAATAATTATAGAATATTGGATCAACAAAAAAAACTATTTTAGTACTTTTGATTCTTCTTTCTTAATCTTTTAATCTTTCTGACTTCATTCATCCATAAGATTTCCATTTCTAAATGGTTCTGGCAAAAATTACACCCTAGCAGCAAAAGTGCATTTTAAAATAAATTAAATAAGATCGACTAAGTGCCACTTAAAAGTCTTCTTCTGCTCTCTAAATCTTATATTCATTCGAAGGTATGCCAGCTTACCAGGAAATCGCTTTCTAATCTTCTCTTTCTCTAGGTGGATTCATCTTCTAGTTTTCGCTATTCTATACAAACAAAACTCCTTCCTAGCTAGGCTTCTCCATTCCCAAGAGAACTCTTTCTCTTCTAGGTTGACTCTTCTCTGAACTCTTCTTTTAAAAACAGAACAAGGGCAAGCCCTCTAAGCTAGTAGTTTTTTGTTAGTAAACATCTATTACTTAAACTGAAGAAAAGGTAAACGATTAAAAAAGAAGAAAATTTTACTGAAAAGTTTAGACTATAAAATTTATGATTTTAATGTATAAATAGCCCTAGTATTGTTACTCCTATGTTGACACTATCTGCTTCATATGAAGGACAAGAAAAACCCATCTAAAAACTGAACCGGTGAGAGAGTTAACGAATGAAGACATAAGGTTGAACTGAGAGGCGACAATGGCAGTGCTGACGGCACAAAGAGAGTAGAGGGTGGCGATGGCAGATTTGGCAGCACAGAGTAAGCTGAGTTGTGTTGAGGGTCGGCGATGACAGAGCTAAGCAAAAAGATGAGTTGAGAGAATAGGAGTCGAGAATTTCTAAAGCCAAAAGGTGAGCTGAAAGAGGAAAGCAGAGACGGTAGTCAAGCTGAGAGAGGGGAGAAGATGCGCAGATAATACTGCTGTGAGTTAAGAAAAGCGAGCTAAGGGGCAAGAAAAATGAGCTGAGAGGTGAGAAAAATGAGTTGAGAAGATGCACTAAGAAGCGGCAGCTGAGAAAAGTGAGTTGGGAAAATAATTTTATGGTTTCTCATTTTTTAGAAAGATTAGATTTAATCTACTATTCGGTCTGGGCTGGGCCGACCGGGCCTAAAAAATTTTACCCGAAACTCGGCCCATTTACAAAAATGGGCCTTAATTTATGTCCGAGCCCATTTTTGGGGTTTATTTTTTTGTCCAAACCCTCCCAAATTTTGAGCTGATCATCGAGCTTGGGCAGGTAACCCGGCCCTTGAGCAGGTCTAGGCTCAGCTCCAAAAATGATTTTTATTAAAAAATTTATATTTTATAATATAATTATATATTTTATAATAATAATAATAGTAATTTTATTTTATTAGTTGTTAACTTGTTAAAATACTTTTATAATTAAAATTATATCATGTATTTTTAAAAGAATATTAATAAAAAACTAATAAAATATATTTAATTATTAAAAATTAAATTAAAAAATTAGTTAAATAAAAAATATAATATGGGCGGGCCTAAATAAACTTGGATTATCCATTTATAAATATAGGTGGATTTGAATAAAAAAACTACCTATGTTTTGAGTTGAGTCTAGCTAGGCAAGCTTATAAAGTATTAATACTCAGGCTCGGTCCGGTCTATGAGGAGGTGTATTACCCACTAAAAAATTGCTCACTTTTTTAATTATCTTTTAATTCAAAAATAACTAATCATTAAAAAATCAACTACTTAATTTTTTAAGTTATTGTTTCCTTCAAAATATAATATTATTGTTTAGAAATATTTTATTCACCTGCAAAGTGAGTGATAAATTCTAGTTATTTATTAGAGAAACAAAATAAAGAGAAGCCCATTATAATATGGTTTGTTTGATAAATATTTACACTTATTATTTTTTTGGAAAAAACTCTAAAGAAAAAGTTATAAAATAATAAAAAATTATTATTATTACCGTAATATAATTACATTGATATTCACATATATTAAAATTTTTAACATAATATAAATGATAAAATTAAGTTTAAACCATTGTTTTAATTAGAAACAAAACGATTTGAATTGATAACAACTTCTTTTCAATCTCAGTATTTTGGGTGTAAATCCTTGCATTACATAATATTTTGTGAATCTACACGTATAAAAAATGATAAATGTAATTTTTTTTTCTTATTATTTGGGAAAAAAAATACTGTCCTGTTTTCTTATAAATGTGGCATTTAATTCAAACTCTTAACACACAAAAAAAAGAAAGATGAAATTTAACTTTTGAACATTCTTTTAAATTTTTCTTTAATTTTAATGAAAAATTTCATGAATGTATATACATCAATAATTTTTATATTCAAATGTTAATATTTACATCTAAACTCTATATGTGTTGAACTTAATAGACTTGTTCTAAATTTTTATTTATGAGGCCTCCATTCCATATAGGAGAAAATTTTAATCATAAAACGTCACCCTTTGTATTATGGGGTATCTTTGATCGGGCTTTCAAATGGATCTTAACGTACAAAATAAGTGTACGTTTGAAGCATTTCATGTCTCTTATCAAATTTATTTTATGTCAATCCAACAGTTTGATTTCATGATATATATAAATTCAAATTTTATTATAAATACATTACCTTTATATATATCTATATATATTATATTCATTTCAAGTGTTAATATATAGTTTTTTCTATCAATAAATGTTTTTAGAATATAATTTGCCTATCCGGATGGCTTCTGCTGCGCATATGGTAACGTGGGATTCACGGCCGGTTATAGTTGCAAGCTGCGACTAAAACCTGAGGCAAATTGTCAGGACAAATGGTATAGATTTTTGGGAAGCTGGAGCGATGCGGGGAAAGCCATTCTCATTGCAGTCATTTTCTTTGGAAGACTTAGAAACTCTACATGAGTGGAGGTAAAGCTTGGAAGCTTTCATAATTATAGAAGTTCTAGGAAAGAATTTTAGCATTATTGTTCTATAAATTAGTGGTGCAGTTTTTCCATTTTATTAATGAAATTAAAATACTATATAATGTTTATTTAATTATTTTAAATTTATTAATTTTATAAGTAGGCTTTAATACGATATGGGTCAACCCTAATTTCATTTATGAAGTGAAAAGACTTTATATTTTTGATCATTGTATATAATTTTCTATAAATTGTTTATGTTTTCGAAAAAGAGGTATATCCAAATTATTTTTAATGTCCCAGTAGCATTGCTTGATAGAAAGGATCGAAATTAATGACAGTAAAAAAAAACTCATTAATCTGATAGCTAAAATTTATAACAATTTTCTTACATTTTAACTTAACCACTAGATTACTAAGTTTTTTTCATCCTTACATTTTCGGTTCTTACCAAACAAAACCTAAGTCCTAAGAACGAGAAGTGCCTCATCTTTACCAGGGATACTTGTTTCTGGATTATTGTCTAAACTTTGAAGACGTTAAAATCTTATATTGCATGGAATTTTCAACTTAATGTATGCATGCACGCGTTGAAACTTTCCTTTTCAAAATTAATGTAGTAAAATTTTGCTAGTCTGATACAGTTTTGCTATGTTTGTGGCCGCAATCTTTTTGTCCTTCTTTAGCATTATGCAATTGACTTAGAACTTTGATACTTCATTCCCCAAATATAAATAAAAGAGATGTATTTTTTATCACTAATTTTCTGGAAGATGCCCTATTTAGTTTAAGAAAATATTTTTTTAATTTAAAAATACAACTTCAATTTTTTATTCATTTTTTGAATTTTGAAAAATGCATTTGGTTTGAGAAAATGAAACACAATTTTTAAAAATAAAGATAGTAAAAATGTGTTTAATACGTACATATATTTTCAACTTTTAAAAAGATCGAAAGTCTATATATATGAATTTAATTAACAAAAATAAGCAATATTTCATAAATTCAAGCCTCTTTCATTTTATATTAAATTTAATTAACAATTATTGTTATTTTTACTTGTAGTTGTAATTTTATTAAAAAAAAAAGTTTACGTAATTGACACTTTTAAATTGATTTGTATTTCAAATGTGTATTTGATGTTATATTATATAACAAGTTTAAACAATTGTCATGTAATATTTCAAAAATAAAATATTTTATGATATTTTAAAGAGGTTGATCCCAATGTCAATGTTCTAAAATTGCATAACAGAATCCCATTTAATTTTATAAGTATTGGTTGCAAGTTCTAATACCTTACTGCATCCCTACCCTATCTTGATATACACAGAAAGGAGTGTGCATACAAGGACTGGGTCTGGGCAAAAATGACTGTATAGAATCGAGGCAATATGGATGAAAGAGACTGACTATGAAGAAGTTGTTAGCCAATAATGGACTGACGCATCAACACCAACAATCTTAAAGAAAATTAAAGGAACAAGGTGATTAACTCGTGGTTTGGTAAAAACAAAAGTTTCACGGTATGAGTATCAAAACAAGGGAACTCAAGCATGATCTCAAGCATGTTACTTTCACCATCTGTTCCAATCCTAAGGGAGAACCTTGACCTATGA
>JBBYHK010514436.1:0-12884 GCA_038382065.1 Adansonia grandidieri | reverse complement strand
CAAGTTTGTTGGGCCAAAACCTTTGACTCAATATGGATGATGGATTTTGGCCAATCATAAGAATGAAGGCTGACCATAAAGTTTGTGAAACCAAGGTTGGTTAAATTTAAACAACTAAAGCAAGGGCAAGAGTTTCACTTGATTTAAGAGTTTTGATTAGGTTAAAACTCTTCCATCCTAAGTCCAACTATGACTAAGATTAAGCTATTATATAAAAACTTGTTGGGATAGAAATATTAAGACGTTTTCTTTTGACCTAAATAGAGAGAAAAATATTTGTAGGGGTTACAAAATAAATAGGGTTTATCTCTCTTTTGTCATCACCTGTTCTTCTATTCTTGTTTTTTTTTCACCACCTTTATCCGTGAATAGTTCTTGGTTCTTGATTAGGAAAAGAGAAAAACAATCTTTTGGTTAAGGGTTGATAATGCTTTTACTAGCATTAAAGAACCACTGGGCCTCAAGAAGGCTTCAACAGTCACCTTTATGGATAATTATTAAAGACTAGACATGTATGCTGCTCATGGTCTTCAAGAAATCCTTTAAGAGGCCTAGCTGATTTCTTTCAAGATTCTTAATGTTGAATTGTTTTAGATTTTGACATCTAAAGTCAAGATAATTTATGATCTTATGGATGATTATATCTTGAATAAGTCTTTCCCTAAAGATCTGTAGGGAAGTCCAATCCCCAGTTTTGAGTCTTTGAGCTCTCTTTTTAGATTTTCAACTCAAAATCTCGTTTGGTTTTCTAGATGGCTTTTCGGTTTTTGTCTGAAACCCTTTTTTAGAGACCATAAGATGTCCTTTCTAATTTTCATCCTAAGACCCTTTCACACTTGATACTTTTGTGCCCCGTCTATGTTTATAATGTTGGGCAAGTTATTGTCATCCATTTCGATTAAGATTAAGGTTCCTTTAAAAAATAATTTTACAACATATGATCCTTCCTAGTTTGGGTCTACTTGCCTAAGTATCTTTATAGATAGGAAAGATCTTTTTTATTACCAATTCACCTTTGTAAAACTAAAAGGGAAGACTTTCTTATTGTGGGCTCTCATTAGTCGCTTTAATACATTTGCCCATAATAGATTACTTTCATTCTTCTTTCCTTAACTAGGTTTAGTTGCTCATACTAGTGTCTAACCCCATTCAGCTTCCTCTAACTATGCTTCCATTAAAACTTTTAGAGATTAGATCTTGACCTCAATGGTTAAAATATTTTTGGAATTTTTTAAGGAAAAATTGTAAAGTTTGATATTTAAATTGAGAAATTTCTAAAAAACTAAAATCGATTTCCTCAAAAAAATTGTAAAGCCTTAAAAATCGAGCCTTATATAACTTATGCATGAATCACAACCCTATAATGACATAATAAGAACTTAGTTCAAGGCATAACACGTTGGGAAAGTGGAGATATGGAAGTCATGATTTATGCTTAATTCTAGAAAGTAAGGGATAGCTCACACTATCTAGCTTTCCATATTTATTCCCAATTCAAACATACCCAAAAAAGGCAAATGATATGTCATTGGGATGGTAACTTAAGGAGCTTTTACCTAAAATAGGTAAAAATTCCCAAAAATCTTTCCCATGATGAAAACACTTTTTAAATGCAACACTGGCAGCAAAAAGTGAGGAGCTAGTGTAGCGATCTTAGAAAAATTGCCACGGATTGGTTTAGACTCGAAAAGCTATAAAAAACCATAAAAAAGGTAATTTAATGTGTTTTAAGGGAAAATGTTTGAAAATTCAAGAAAAATCCTTTGGTGAGTTAAAGCTATACGTCATGGGTGCTGGTCATTAGATTCGAGGATTCCAAATAACGAATGATCAAAAAAATCATGACTACCGCATATGGACTCAAAAATCATGTATGACAACTTGTTGAAAAGCTAATTCAAATTTCTTTGAGGAAAAATCCTTAAAATTTTGAAAAAATCATTTGATGCATGAAAATAATTTTTTAATCCCACCCACTATTGCTTCCAATAACTAAAAACAAGGAAATTATGATTTTGGTTACCTAGGTGCACTTGTGACTCAAATATTTGAATGCCCAAAACAGAGGTCATAATAGTGTGTTAGTGAATCCATCCTAAGTCCACAAAAGAAGGCTCCCGAGCAACTCATTAATCACACATCAAAGCCAACCACATTGGCCATGGAACATTCAAATGCTCTTTAGCTGTTTACCATAGTTCTTTTCCTTATTTGGGAACCTCTTTTGGGCATACATGAGGCATGAGAAATGCCATTTCTAGTGGCTATAATAGGCCTTAAGCAGTAGCTAAATGTCACATAAATTTAACCAATCATATAAGGCTCAAGAACAATGCTATACATTAATTGGCTTAAATATCAATTTAAAATGGTTTAAAAGCATAGTTATTTTGGCCTTTGCAGCCATGAATCTAAGCATTTAAAGGTTTGATTTTACCCCATGTTTGATAGCCTCAAATGGTAAGAAAGCATATACCATAGTTGATTTATTATTTAAACTAATCTAGACTTGGGGTTTTTCTTTTTAAAAAAATTCAAAGTTTGGCACTTAACTCAAGCATGCTTTTCATCAAACGAAACATGAACTCCACATGTCAACATAGCACCAAATCACCAAAATATAGCATAGCATGAATGTATAGGCATTGTATTAAACATATCCTAAACTAAAACATGGTAAAGGACATAAATCATCAGGAACATGCAAGATGAACATAAATATGGCATGAAAAATCTCATAAACATATAAATCATGGAGCAAAATACATCACCAAGAAGAATACATGTTTGGCCAAAATTATAGAGATCAAAAGGGGACATAAAATACTAAAATCATCAAAATATGCTTCCAATGACACGAAAAAGATGAAGACCAATAGGAAAATGCATAGACCTAGCAAAAATAAGCATGACCAAAATAAAACTATCCCTAATATGACATTTTCATGCTTCAAAATGCATCAAAAAGCAAAATAATAAGAAGGAAAAATAGATTATAACTCCAAGCTTTAAGTTTCCAAGACTTTTTTCTTATTTATTTCCATTTTCTTAGTTTTTTTTTTCTTGTTTTTCTTTGGTGGAAATTTCTTTTGCTGAGCAAATGAGTAAGCATGTGAAGAAAAAGAAGAAGGGAATGAGTGAGCATATGAAAATAAAGCCCTTTTTTGGTTGACCAACCCCTAGCCCTTTAAGGGGCATTTTTTTCTTGTTTTTACATTTTCATTAGAAAATGGTCCCCATTTGTCCTTAGCAAACGGTTGTCCAATATTAGCCAAGGACCTTTTAATTTGGGAGTAATAAAGTTCCCTATTGGCTATTCATGTATTTATCTCTCTAATATAACCAAAATGCCATTTTAGAGGCTGTATTTTGCCCTTGCCCATATTCAATTATCACATGAAATGTCCGAAAATCCTATCATCTCTTGTCTTCTTGGTCTTCCCTTAATTATATTAAAAATTGACCATTTGTAAAAAAAAAAAAAAAAAATAAGGCCTAAAAAAATAAATGTATAAATGGTGTAGTACCATTTAAAATAAATCTAACATGACCTAGCCTCAAATGATATGAATTTTGGAGCAATAATTACTGAAAAAACCATAGAAAAAGAGTATGGAAATTTTGGAATAAAATGGCTCAGACCTTTTAATGTAATGCCAAGGTATTTATACAATGCCATGATGAACTGATACCTTGGACTAATGTATAAATACATTTAAACAATGTATCAATAAATTAGGGCCCCTATAATTAAATTTTGGTACTGCTAGGCCCCTGTATTGATATGAGGTATTGATATAAGCCCTAATATTTACAATTTTGATCATTGGAGCCAGGTATCGAAACCTTAAGGAAATGTGTCAATACATTTGGTTTTTGCATATTTAGTTTTAGTTTGCCTTCCCGATCACTTTTACCTTGTTTAGGATGATCTATATTAGTCCCAGACATGGGCAAATGGCCTTGGCCATGATTGAAATGCTTCAATATGGTCCATAGAGGCCCAGACAAATTAGATATCTACATCATCTCTCATTGATTTATTATTTATTTTTTTAAATACACTATACTAGACACATGTCACCTTACGAGCCCCTTTATGTGAAGTTTTTTCTTTCCACCATTAGTGTATAGGATAATTATCCTAAATAGTATGGCAACAAATTCAAAATCAAAATCCAACCAAGAACTTAAAAGCAAATCCTTGAAAAGGAGACTCATCGAGCTCATTAATGGCACACAAGGTGAAAATGTATTTAACGCCATATAAAATAAAAAAAAAGTAATAATTTTTAGTAGTAAAGAAACTCTAAAGCTTTATTGGTAGGATAAATGAATAATGGAAAGATATAAAATTAAAAGGAAACAACTGATTTTTCTTTCCATGCTATGCTTAGGAAAAAATATAAAAAAATATAGAAAGAAAATAAAATTCCATTCCATCCATTGCTTGGTATGATTAAAAAAAATGAGAGTATGAGAAATGTATTCCCTTGTAAGTTAAGATAAAAAATAAAAATTTAAAAAAAATAATAGATAATTTTATAAATATACACTCTTGACTTACAACACTCTCATTTTTCATTCTTTTCATTCCAATTTGGAATATTTGCTTTTGTGAATAAGGGTGAAAAATAAAAATCTTTCTAGTTTTTTTTTCCTTATTTTTCTTTTCTATCAACACACCCAAATTTCATTTTCTTTCCTTTTTTCCAGCCTCCTCTATCGATACTTCCACCTTTTCACTCCACCAAGTATGCCTTAAGTCGCAAAATATATATAACTATTTTGAAAAAAAAAGGGTGATAATAATTAGGAATAAAATTTTTTATGAATTTTTTATATTAAAAAATAAAATTATATTTTATCTTACAATTAGAGCCAAGTTTAAATTAGTTCATTTAGGTTCAAGTAGCTATTTTATTTGAGTCATTTTGAGTTTAAGCCATTTTATGTTTGAGCTTAGTTAAGCTAGCAGGTCATTTTTAGATCTCATGAAAGATGCAACTATTTGTTGAAGAGGTAGAGGTAGGAGACATTTCAAGTGATATGGATAAAATAGAGTCACTGAAAGCATTTATTGATTTGTTTTTGTTGGCAAACACTAGTCCATGCTTCCCTTTACTAGGTTCTAACATATTGCAAACAACATCTATAAATGGGCACTTTTCCATCATTAACTTACTTTAGAATGTTAAATGGTAAATAAATAAATAAATTGCTTATTGGCAGTTAACTAGGTGTAAATAAAAAAAGTGCTTATTGACAATTAATTAGTTATAAAAAAAATGAAGAAAACTTTCTTTTAGCAATGATCCATTCAACCATTATCTAGGAGATATGACTTTCCATTCGGCCATTAGCCATGCAATCTGATTCTCCATTTTGGGCCATAATAAGAGAGAGTGAGACATGTTGATTTGCTTAAGACATAAAAATGAAAAAAAATAAAAAATTTTCTCTAAAACATAGAACCAATGCAATACTCAAAACTCTCTACAATTCTCCAAGTATTTAGGCTGTGGCAGTTAGACAATCTCCAATTATGTGACTTTGTCTTTGACCAGTGAATTAAAACTGATTCTTATTATGATCTTCATCTATCCATGCATGATAGAGACTAAAGAATGAGGTTCATGAATTTTTCGATTTTGGAGACACATAGGAAAACTTAAAGACACTGCCATTTGTTCACTTGCTAATCAAACTACGATCCCATGGTTGAAATCCTATAACATAAGTTTGGGTCACATTTTACCGAATAAGAGAGCAAAGAGTTAGTGGTGACATAATAAGATATATAAAAATGGCAAAACAAAAAAAAAGTAATTTAAAAAGAAGTAAAAGAAAGCAAAACACTTATCTTACAAGGTGACATAGGCCTAGTCTAGCATTGCTGTTACAATTGGAAAAAAGTTTGTATTAGAAAAAGTGCACTTGAAAATTGCTATGAAAAGTTGTGGTTTGAAATATTTTTATTGTTTAGTATTGTTGTAAAAAACTACTATGTGTAATCAAATTAGCTAAAATGAACATAATATTTAATAGTATAAATTAATATTACTTTAAATTATATTGAGATGTATAAAAAAGGTTGACTTAATAATATAAATTTATATAAAAATACAATTTTAGATTTTATTAAAAAATTAATCTATTTCAAGTTAAAAATACTTTATGAAATTATATTAGTTATGAATAGTTAATTATTATAAATATTTGTTAAATTTTAAAATAATTTATGAAATTAAATAAATAAAAATTTTAACATATTAACATATATAATTTTTTTGGTATAATATATAATTCTTATTATACCTATATGGTTATAAGCGTGTATATATATTTCTCTTAATAGCTCTTTACAATAAAATAAAAAATTTTGTTTAATTTTTATAAACTAAGTAGCAGGTATAATTAAACAGACAAATATTATGACTATTAACAAAACTAATATAAATCATATGATAAGAGATTATATTTATACTAAACAACATATATCAAATATTAATTTATTATAGGGTTGAAGGCTAAATTTCCCGTCTTATAATAAGGCAATATTGAAATTTGGCACCTTATTTTATTTTAATTAATATCTACCATTACATTATAATTCATTACTAATTTTTGAACTTGTCTAACATAAAAAAAATAGAAGCTATTACTTCTTTTCATGTTACAACCAAATATAAATATAAAATACAAATTAAAAAATTTAAAGAGAAAACGATTTTCATATCTTTGTTCCTAACCTAAAATCCGACTACCATAGAACAAGAAGATAAAAAGCCATAAAAATAGCAAATGGCTTTCATTTGGATATATCTATATAATGATTAGCTATAAGTTTTCTTAATAAATTGATTAGGTATTTCTTTGATTACCTATTTTACTAATGAAAATTTAACTAGATATTGTTGAATATCCTTTAAGTCTTAATTCCTAAAATGGTTTGAATATTTTATTAAAGTTTTAGCTTTTGCTTTATGTTATGCATGTAACATGCTAGTGCTTTTTTTGTTTTATTGCTACATATGGTTCTTTTATGTTTGCAATTTTTATGTTATTGTCTATTTTGTTATTATTTTTTAGTTTTTTTTCTACATGGACGATAATAGACAATGTTATGTTGAATCAAAAAGGTGTTTGTCCATTTATATGGTAGGAGTTTTGTTAAAGATCCTAAGCTAAGATATATTGGTAAAATTCTATAAAAATGTACAATAAACATTAAAAAAAACCTTTAGTTAAAGGAATATGTTCACACTTCATAAAATAAAAAAGTTCTTAATGTGAGTACATTTAATGGTAAAGAGTTTGAAGAAGGATTAAGAATAATCTAAACCTAAACATACAATACAAAGTCGGTCAATCTATCCTAAATAAAAGATGTGAACCATTATCAAAAATAGAATCCATATCAGACACTAAATCTGAAGCTCCTTTCTTACATATTAACCATATATCTATTGAAGATGCTTTTGGTAATTATGTTAGGTTAAATATTAGTGGGAGTGAATTTGGCTATAATTGCATTCTTAGTTTAAATGAGACAGAATTGACAATGTACATTAATAAACGGAATATAAAGAGAGTTGCTAATAAAGTTTTTGATGAAAAGAATGGTGAAAACCAAAGGCTATGATAAAAAGAATGATTAATGATTTAGTTTAGACTATCTTGTTTGTTTGATGATGATGAAATAAGGATAATTAAGTGAAAAGTTGAGTTTGCTACTTGGAGCAAAATGGCAAACAAATTTAGGGAATAATAAAATGAATGAATAAGAAAAAAAGTATAATGGGAAAAATATTGAAAGAAAAAGGATGAAAAAAGTACAGGGTAGGGTAAATACTAAATTAAATACGAAAAGTGAAGACTTTAGGGATAAAGAAAATGAATGTTATGATTATGATGATAATGATAGTTGAAATTATTTATAGTTAGGATGAGTTCAAAGTTATAAAAGGCTAAGTAGGTATATAACATATGATCCAAGAGTTTTATAGCTTGAGTTTGAGGCCACTTTTGTATTTAATGGTCTAAAACAATTTCAAAGTGTTTCAAAACGCCATAAGTAAGTATTTGCTAAGATAAGTAACAACATTTACTTTTATAAAAAATAATAGTAATCAAGTCAGGCAATGTGTTAATAGTTGTCCATGGAATATATCTGCATTTAATGATTGGCAGTAGTAACAGTTTCATTGTGAAATCTTATAACCTTCATCATTAAAACAATAAGGTATTGAATTTGATAATGTTAACAACAAAGTTCTTAGTTGATTTGTATAGAGATAAGATAATTTATAGCCCAAGAATTAAGCTAGATAAGTTAAGTAAAGATATTGAAAGCACTTGGAGGTCATATATTAAGCTTGATAAAGTGAGGAAAAGTAAAAAATTATGATTATTATGATTCAAAATAGAATCAAAGGGGAATACAATCATAGAATTATATAAAGAAACTTAAAAGAATTAAGATGAAAGTTAAAAGAATTATGCTAAATGCACCACTTATGTTAAAAAGCATGTTTAAGGCATTGAAAGATTAGTTCCTAAAGGGGCTTATACATATAATAGGCCTAATGGTTATTTCTCGAAAAGATTTAAAAGTGAACTATTAATAGAAATTGGTAAAAATACAAAATGAATATTATTTATTGTTGAGCATTAGTGGAAGGTGAGAATAAACATGACTTCAGATTGCTCTTGGAATTATTATTGCAAGATGTGAATTTGAAATATAATACAAAGGGATAGGTTACTATGATAGATATAAATAAAGGTAATTATTATTCTTGAACTATTTATTCTCTTTATTAGTTTTACATTATTGTATTGCTCAATGATGCTATTTTATAAGGATTGATAGCTATATTGGAAAAGCTTATTTCTAGTGTAAAACAAATATGTGCAGGACATATTTATGTAAATTAGAGTAAAAATATTAAGGGAAAAGTGTTGGATAAATTATTCTTGGATCTGTGCTAAATCTACAACACAGGCTTAATTTTCAAAAATATGTGAAGCTGTAATATATAAAAGATTCATTGAATAACTATCCCCCACATTTTAATGCAAAGCCAACTTCAGTGATGAAATAAAATTTTACATTGTCAAAAATAATCTTCGTGCAGCTTTTTATGGTTCAATTGTCGAAGTTAAATGCAATCAAGTAATGCAAAAACTTAAAAAATTTAAAATAGTTGTAATGAGAATTGTAAAAATGAGAATGAAATGCAACAAATGGAGAAGAAATTATGGTCATTTATTATTGGAAAAGTTTGAGGAAAATATGGACTAAGCTTATAATGGCATGTGCATTTTAATGGTGATGTTAAATATAAAACTAAAAGAAGAAACAATCATATGTAATTGACCTGAAGAAAAAGAATATATACATTTCGAGCATGGAATTTGTCTGGCATACCATGTTGTCATGCCATTTATGCTATTTGGGATGATAAAGAGGAGCTAAAGGATTATATCCATGAATGGTACCATTAGGATAAAAATATAAGGACATAAAAATACACCTTAAATCCAATTAATAGTCTAAAAAGTGGGAGAAACATGGTTTAAACAAGTTGTTAAAAAGATACTAAGAAGACTAAAAAAAACAATCCAGATCATCATAAAACAAATAAGTATAAAACTAGATTGTCAAAAACAAGAAAAGTAATAAGTTGTAGTATTTATCAAAAGACACAGGCCACAATAAGTCTAGATGCCCTAAAAGTAAAAGAGAAAGTTACATATCATACTTATTTTTTTGTTTTAGAAATGACGTTGATGGTCAAAAGTTCTAATTTCTTGTGTTTGTTATTGAAGTCTATAAAAAAAGTTTTCATAATGTAAACTTTATAGTTTATTTGCTTGACTAAGTTTAGTATGAGTGCACTTACATTTCAATTTAATTTTATATACATATTTGATAAAGAATCATTTGATAGAGGGATAGGGTTGCATCATTAGAAGAAAAAAATATAAGTGTTATATTGTTGTATGCTATTGATGATTTTCAATCATATAATATTTTCATAAACTAACTTTTGATTAGGATATTTAAATATAGAAAACTGTTGACACATAAAGAACCTCGATATCTGCGTCAAGTTCAATGGTCCTTCTATTCACATGTTTCATCATCATTAGCTCTAACAATAATAAGCATTCAAAATAGTAAGAACAAACAAAAAGGAAAAGTGCTTCAGGTCATCCATAACCATAACCACAACCACCACCTCTATCAATAGCTCCAATTTCATCATTAATTGTAGTTGAACCAGAGGGTTACAATTGATCAAAATAAAAAGAAAGGACAAAAAAAGAATGATGGGAGTCGAGGTACATATTATACCATTCTAAAGATTAGGTGTATACACCAATCTCTAGACAAGGGAGGTAATTTATAATGTAAATGTTCTACACTAGCTTAAAATTTGGTGTACTTGTATTTAACTACTTTAAAATTAGAGCTAGCAAAGCAAGACTGAATTAGAAAGCCTACTGAGCTAATTCGAGATCAAATCCGCTCCAATCTAAATTTACTTAAAATGTCAAAGGCTTGAATCTTAAAAAAAAAAACAATCAAGCCTAAAAAATTTGAATCCAATAAAATCTGAATCCAAATATATTCGAATGTTAGAAACCCAAAACTAACATGATCTAAAACTTATAAATGCTTGAACCCGTTAAAACGCAAATTGCGATTAATGCTATCCGAAACAAGTAAAAATGTGAATTTATAACTGAAAAAACCCAAACTATTATTAGATGATTTTATTTAAAATAAAAGTATAAATAATTTTTTTCTAAAATAAAAGTATTTAATTTATGAAAAGGTATTTATAATTATTATATTAATAATGTATTATCAATAAAAATAATTAATAAATGAATTTTATGTTAGATTATGAAATAAAATTTATTTGAATCATATTATATCTGAATCAAATAGTTTTTACTATTATCATTATTATATTTATAACAATTAATCATAAAAAATTAAAAAATAGTATTATTAATTTATCCTTTGATTTATTATAATATATATCATGTACTATATATTATTATGCTTATTCCACATTTAAAATTTAAGTTTAATACAATAATTATTGAATATATGAAAATAATATTATAATTTCAACCTATGATTGAACTTGATGTTTTATGATATACTAAAATAATGTATAACAAATTTAACTTTAGATCATATTTCTCTTAGTATTTCAAACAAATAAAATATTAAATTTACTTGAAAATAAATATATTATCTTGTAAATCAAAATATAAAGATTAAAAGAATTAAATAGTTAAATTAAACAATACAACATTTAAACAAAAAATATATAAATAAAATATAATTTTTCAATTCCTAAAATCAAACAAATAAGTTTGTTTTATTCTTAAATATTTTTATATCATAAGGTGTAAGACAATATGTTCATAACTCTAATACCTATAATCAACAGAAGTAACGGTAATAACTAAAATATCAATATATTATTTGCCAGTAATGAAGAACGAGATATCAAAAATATATTTTTTTTCAATAATCAAGAAGATCAAGTTCCTCATAAAATTCTCTAATCTTATCCAAAAATAAATAGATCTAATTTCTTGAATTTTAAATCCTAACAAGAAAACATAAGTTCATATAATAACAAATGTACAATAAATTAAAAGTTATAAATGGATTAAATTACTTGTTATATAAAAATAAATAAATAATTTAATAAAGTAATTTAAATAATTAATGATCTAATGTTGATCAAAATAATCAAATATTAAAATTATATCAATATTATATAATTTGAAGCTTTAGATTTTATTTGCTATTAAATTACGAGAATGAATATTATGATTAAATTAGTTATGATTTGATATGATTACATATTTGAAAGGTACAAAAACATGATTTTCAAATTCAAAAGTATTTATAAGTATTTTAAATTCACCACTATATAGGCATCTAACAAATCAGAGAATTTAAAAAATAATCATGAATGTTATATTCAATGTGTTTTATTACACAATTTATATTATTTTGAAATATAAACTTTCAAATGCAACCTTAAAAATTTATAATAAATAGACTAAAAAATCTAATAAAACAAAATTAACTAAAGAAAAAGTAAAAAAAAAAGAATTATGGGATTGAGTAAATAGGAGCCCAATTAGTTAATGGGCTAAGAGTAAGGATGGCAAAACCTAAACTGCCTGATGGACAAAATCGATTTGCTCTGAATGGAAAGGTTTTTTTTTTTATTTTGAATAGTGGAGGTGGGGCAGGGTGAAACAAGTTTTTTTGTTTGAAAGGTGGGTATGAAATGATATGATATTTGCCTACTCTGCCCTACCCTACCCTATGGATTGAAATTATAATTTTATCCTTAAGTATTCAGTTTTTTTAAGAAGGATAATTATATCTATTGTTTAATGTATACTTTATGTTTTGTTATTTTATATTTTATGTTTAAGCATGCTACAAAAATGCATTTTCTCTTCAAATGTATGTTTTATTATTGGAAAAGTATAAATAAATGGGGCAAGGTAGGGTGAGGCGAGATTAGATGTATCAAAATCCATGAAGGCTCTAGTGGTATTGAAAATTCAACATCCATAGTATAGCAAGGCAAGTGGTGGAGTAAAGCAGTTTGCTAGTGGGACAGAGGTAGATTTTGCAATATTTGCCCCCTCACTCCATTGCCATCCCTTGATAAGAGTAAAAAGTTATATACAAATATTTATAAGTTTATTTATAACTTGTTTCTTTCTAATAATTTTTTTAAAATGTAACTTAATATATACTTTATCTAGTGTTATTTGATATTTATTTTAGCTCACTTATAAAACAATAAAAATTCTAATGTAATCAT
>JBBYHK010514385.1:0-12888 GCA_038382065.1 Adansonia grandidieri | reverse complement strand
TAATTAATTACGTTAAAAAACAATAAAATCATAAAAGAGGAAATAATCAAATCTTAATTAACTCCAGTGGTAATCAACGTTAATGTTTAGCACGTAAATAGGAAGCGTTTGATGTTTGAGTTGTAATTAGAGAGAGGGGAGATATTAATAATAAAATGTTTGAGCTGTAATTAGGGAGATATTAGAGAGAGGGGAGCATGCTGTAAATATGAGTGAAGGTAAAATATTCCAAAATTTACATATTAGTATTTTAAGAACCTCTAATATCTTAACTATTTAAAAACCATATTATAAAATATAAATTATATAGTTTTAAGAGTATTTGAGGGCTTTTTTTTTTTTTATCAAAATAGAAATCGAATTTAAATTTAAAAGAAGATAACTAAATTTCACATTGAAATATTAATTGTGACCTTTTAAATATTTAAAAATATTGAAAATTATATTAAAAACTAAATTAATCTAGCACTATTAAGAATAATTATTATAAAATGAAAGCATAATTTAGAACAATCACAATTAACCCAATACACTCTTGAATAATTCACATTATTTTTTTGACAATAAACAAAAGATTATTGTGTGGACCATGAAAATTTTAAACTAAAAAAAATTATCGCATGCTTTATTGATTTATTTTTTAAAAAAATATATGTTCCAACTGAACCCAAATTTGCAAAATTTTAACTATTTAGTTTATTATATTTATATAATTACTATTAGTTCTGAAGAGATTAAAATAAACTGAACTTATTTGGAAATATTTATAAAATATTCAATAACGTATTTGTTAAGATTACTAATTAAATAAATATGAGTAAAATAATTTAATTTATTAAAATTTTGACAAAATAGCAATAAATTAAGATTAATGATGAATAATAAGTTAATAAAGTTACAGAGAATTTTGTGAGAATAGATAAAGAAACCCAAGCCAAGCCAAAGCCCAAAAGCCATGAAGAAAAGAAAAACGGAGTAGCTCAGTGAGCGAAACGACTCTTTTTGTCCCTATTTTCTCGTTAAAAGCTTTGCTCTCTTTTCCATAATTTTTGTCTTTTCACTCCCCTTTCTTCACTGCCTTTTCTTTTGCCTTGCTGCATTTCATTTCCGCCATTTCCATCCATCATCAAACCCTAAAAAACACTCTCAAAATGAATTTTTGGGAGGGACTCTCCACTTTGTTGTTGTTGTTGTTTTTTGTTAAATGTTTTTTTGTATAATTTTATATAAATCATTCTATACAAAACAAGGTCAGCTATCGCCGCTGTGTTGTGAGTCCGCCGTCGCGTTTGGCCTGCGGGCGCCGCTCATTGTTAAGCTAAAATAATCCAGCCCAATATTAAAACCTTTTGTTGAGTTCATTTTAGTTATTTATTGTTAATTCCTTAATTCTAGCCGTTGGTTAAGGGTAAGAATTTGTAATTGCTTATTTATTTCCTTATTTCTTGGGATAAGTAGTTGATTCCATTATCCAAGAAGCAGTTATCTGCTACAAAGTATAAGATTACAACATTTACATCAAATCAAGAGAACATAGCAGGATTACGATTCCAAGCACTACATAAATCTTGATTCACAGCATCAAAATGAAAATTACTAAGACTATACAAATGAAGAGAGACTGTGGATTTAATTTGCTCCATCAAACTATCCTCCTTGAGTTCGACCTGAGTGAAAATTCCGCTGTTCTTTTCCTTCCAAACTAGATAAATCATAGACTCCAAGCAATTCGTAGGATATTAGTGATCAGTGCCTTGCCTTTAAGATGATTAATGGCCCACTATAACTAATCCACCCACTCAGTAGCTCTCCTTTGAATTCTACAATGATCAACAACTTTCTGCCACAAATAATTAGAGTAGCTGCAACTGAAAAATAGATGGTCCCTCGTCTCCTTGTCCTACTTACACATTGGACATTCATCCTCCACTGTCACACCTCATGAAGAAAGTCTATCTCTAGTGGGAAGCCTATTCAGAATCATCAACCAAGAGATGAAAGCATGCCTAGGAATGGAAAAATTAAACGAGACCAATCTGTACCATGGTACCTTCTGTTGCCTAGGTCTTAAGATGCTTCAAACTGCTACAATTGAATACCTCATACCTGTAAAAAGCCAAGTATTATCCTCATCTCGTATCTGAGAAGCAACATGTCTCAACTACAAAATCTTCTTCCAATTCCAACTATTGTTCCTAGAGATAGGAACCTGCCATTGATCCCTTCCTTTAAGAATATATGCAGTAATCCACGCGATCCGAAGGGGATCCGACGTTCATCAATATAGTCCATAAATTTTTTAAAATGCAAGCCTGAATCTTTAGCTCGAATCTTTTCGATCAATGGCTCACAATCCTTAGAACGTAGCTTTCTAGTTACCAAAGATACTCCCAGATATCTGACTGGCAATGTCCCAATTTTAAACCTTGTTACTTCATGAATAGCATGATGCTCTTCCCTTCCAATGCTTGAGGAGAATAGTTCACTCTTTGAGCAATTTAGATTAGGACCCGAGATGACATAAAACTGTTGTAAAACTAAGTGAATGCCAACTATTGAATCCAAACTACCCTTTGCAAAGATCAGTAAATCATCTACAAAAATTAGATGCGTGAGGTTTAATCTCTTGCATTTAGGATAAAACTAGAAAACCCCATGCTTAGCAACATTATCAAGAAGCTTGGACATCACATTCATGGCCAGCAGAATGAGATGAGGAAAGAGAGGATCTTCTTGCCTGACCCCTCGTACACCCTTAAAGTACCCCACAAGACGTCTATTAACTAAGATAGAAAATCTGGGAGTAGTGAAACAACCTTTAATCCAGCAAATGAATTAATTTGGGAGATTCAAAGCTGATAGAACAGCCAAGATGAAATCCCAACTTAAAAAGTCAAATGCCTCATGCAAATTAATCTTAATAGCACATCTAGGTGACATAGATGATCTCCCATAACGCCTAACTAGTTCTTGAGCCAAGAGAATGTTATTTGTAATAGATCTACCATGGATAAATGCATATTGACTATCACTGATAATGGAAGGAAGAATAGTTTGGAGTTTACAAGCTAAGATTCTTGAGATACACTTATAAAGAACTGTGCAACAAGAGATTGGCCTGAAGTCTTTAAAAGTAGATGGGTTTTTGCATTTAGGGACTAATGCAACTGGAGTAGAGTTAAAGGTAGGATGCATTTTACTTGTTTTGAAATAAACTTTAGCTGTATCAATAACATCCTTACCTAAAATGGACTAAGAGGCTTTGAAAAACTAAGCAGTGTAACCATCGGGTCCTGGAGCTTTCTCACTATAAAGCAAACATTGACTGCTTGATCTCATCATCTGTTATAGGCTTTATCATTTCTACAAAAACTTTTGTTGAAACAGAAGTAGATAGTATTTCAGTAAGTAGCTCTTGAAAACAGGTTGATAATTGAGGATTAGGAGTGCCAATGAGCTTCTGAAAATAAGATACAACTGCTGCTAAGATCTCTTCAAAGGACTCTAATCTATTTCCTTCATCATCTTGCAGCACCCCGATAGAGTTTCTGTTTTGTTGGACCTTCACAATGCTGTGAAAAAACCTCGTATTATGATCACCTTCCTGTAGCCATTTAACTTTTAATTTTTGTCTGTATAAACTTTCTTCTGCTTTCATTAGATAAAAAATCTCTTGTGAGAGAGCAGCTTGCACTATGACCAGGCTTGCTTTAGCTGGATTATTCAAAAGTGAAACCTGAACTATTTCTAACTCAGCTTGCTTGCTCTTAATTTTCTCTGAGATAGCTCTATATTTTATACTATTGAATTGCCTTAGAGGCTATTTCAGTCTTTTCAATTTCAAGTGAAGAGCTGCCATTGGATTACCAGACACTGGCAATGACCATAAGGTCCTCACTATTTGCAAATACTCACCATCTTTTGTCCAAAAGTTGAAAAACTTGAATGGTTTAGGAGGTGAGACACTTATCACTACTATTTTAATTAATGCGGCACAATGATCAGATAATTCAGGGGCAACAAACTCAATGTGAGATTGAGGAAAGGATAGTAGACATTGATCATTGATAAGTACCCTATCAAGCTTTTTTGCGATGCGATGAGACTGACGATTAGACTAAGTAAATAAAGGCCCTGCAAATGCATGATCTTCCAACATATTCTGCTTCGAACATTACTGAAAATCTCTAATGTCTGAAGTAATGCTATTAAAGTTTGAGCTCTCAAAAGTTCTTGCAGTGACATTAGAGTCTTCAGCAAGTATCCAGGCTTTCCCATCAACCAATCTGCTGAGATAGTTTAAATGATTCCATAATCTCTTCCTACTTGTTCCATTATTCTTTCCATAAATTGCAGTTGAGAAAAACTCCCTAGAACCAATAGTAATCCAGTAGGTAATGGATTGATCAGTCAACTCCACCTCTTCAACAGTTAAGTGCTCTTTGTAAAGAAACCAAATCCTACCATTAACTGCTTCTGAATAATTGTGATACAATTTTCATCCTCCAAAATGCTTATTAACAATAGATTGCAGCTTTGGAAATTTGACTCTGGTTTCTAAAATACAAGCAATATTAATATTTAACTGTCTTGTTCTATATACAAGCTGTTTTGTCTAAGAGGGCAATTAAATCCTTTTACACTCTAAGCTAAGATATTCATGAATGTGAAGAACCTTTGATTGTACCTCCTAAAGGTATCCCCTCCTGCCTTACTGAGTTTCCCTTTATCAAATGACCTTTTTTTCTTACTTTTGAGTTATTTAATAAGATCAGCCACTCCCACAGCTACAGCTCTAAGCTTTCTCGGGGAGCTGCAATAAGTCTCTTCTATTTGTCTCTCTGATTCTGGTGCTGCACGAGTGGATGGTTCATCCATCCTTTCATAAATAGAGTTCAAAACAACAAATCTATTATTAGATTCTTTGGAGAATAGAACAGATGACTTACTGGCATCTTTTACATCTTCAACATTAAACTTAACAGGATCAGAACAAGGAAACCCATTTCCTTCATTTGTTACATCAGAGGGAGCAGATGAAACAACATGAACAATAGGTGCATCAACAATAGGTATCTTAAAGGATCCCTAAATATTTTGCTTAGGAAGCCAAAACTTAGTTACAATCTTAGTTGGCCTGGAATGATAATTCTTTTCAGTGTGTCCAAAAATGCAACACGAATTACATTTTTGTGGCAGCCAAGGAACCACCATTGAGATCAAAACAACTGAGCCATCTTGTACGACAACTCCAATAGCCTGTGGTAGAGACAAAGGAGCATCAATTTCAACAGACATCTTAGCATAAGCAAGCCTCTGTTTGCTAGTAGTGATTTTGTCCACGTAAAGAGGAGTCCCTAAAGCACTAGATATGTAGCTCAAGCCTTTTGTTGTATACAATTAAAGACAAATATTCCCTAAATGAATCCAAACATCTTAGCATAAGCAAGCCTCTGTTTGCTAGCAGTGATTTTGTCCATGTAAAGAGGAGTCCCTAAAGCACTAGCTATGTAGCTCAACCCTTTTATTGTGTACAGTTCAAGACAAATATTCCCTAAATGAATCCAAATAGGAAGTTTTTTCATGTTAAATGCTAAGGACTACATCCCAGCTTCCCATTTTCTCTATATAATGGGAATGTTTTGAATATGCCATGGTTCATGGTCTAAAACCCAATCTCTAGTTTCTGATCAAACGAACCAAAAAACAAAAAGGTTTCTCGCAGTTGGCATCATCTCTACATTCCCCTCATTTCTCCAAAGAATATTTACCATTTTTGATAGCAAGCTGAAATTAAGAGGTCTCCTAATGAACTGAGTAACTAGAGAGTTTTGCAACTGTTGAATGCATTCCTCAAACACTTCTTTAAAGGGCCTAACTTGAACTTTCCCTTTAATGTTCAGTGGCAAAAATAATGCATCATTTGATCCTCTGACGCAGCAAAAGGACTTCTCTAATCATCATTTGCCACTTTATTAGAGTTAGTTATAGCTAACTCCTCCTCTGTTTTCCTACCATTTTCCTCTGGTATAGCAATGGCATTCTCTCGATTTTGAGTTCCACCGTCATCCAGTTCACCATTAATGACTTGCTTGAAACACTATTCCATGCAAGCACAATCGAAGTGTTTGGGGCAGACATCGAGTGATGGTCCTGTTTTGGAAGAATTTATTCTAATCAAAAGAATCTCTAATTGCTCCAAGGAAGATGATGAGCAAGAATCGCATAATTCCCAATTTATTTTCTTATTTTTTTCATTCTCTCTAAATTCAATTATTTTTCCACTTCTAGTAAAGTTGAGACAACGAACTTGCCTGTTCGTTATTCTGTAAGTTGTATATGTTTGTGGTTGTTGTCCTCATTTCTTAAGGAGGTTCACAACTCAATATAGTTTTCATTTTTTTGACTGATTATAGAATAAAAGCAACGCTGACTTGTTCGAATCAGGAACCCACTTATTAGAATTTGAGGCATCTTTCCCTAGAAATCTGTCAAAAAACTGTAGGGAGCTACCCAAAGAAGAAGTTCAAAATGGTTTCAGTGACGAGCAAGTTAGAGCGCATTACAAGATAACATTCCATCTATGCTTTATCATTTTTTTTTTTTCATTTCATTTCTTATTTCTTCTTTTTATCAAATGCTATTTTTTTTATTTGGTTTTATTTCAAGATTTGCAGGAGGATGGTGATTTAACCATTGCTGGAGAAGAGAAGGTACATCACTTGTTATCGTGCTTGTGTTCTTTTGCTGGTTATAGATACTGATTTGTGTTTCCATATCGAAGGTAGGCAGCTTTTCTATAATCCTTGATCATGCAGTAGTATTCGAATGCCTTTCTTTGAACTTGTTTTTTACTAGATGGCTAATTAATTTTATATAAAAGAATACACATGGTAATATATATGTCAATTTGATTAAATTGATAGTGGGCTAGCTGCACTGATCCTGTATTCAATGTGAATGCCTTTGGCTAAGTGATTCCTTCTGTGATACTGAGCTATTTGGGCAATTTCTGCAATTGTTGGTGGTATTCTTATCAAGTGCATTTGAGTTCACTGTTTACTGCTTCTTGTCAGTTGGTGGAAGATGTTATTCCTCCTTTCCTTATAAATTACCCTTGCTCTTTATATTATGTTGTGTGTATAATGGTGGATGCCTATTGTAAGACGTTCTACCGTTGCTCATATGCTGCAATGTTTTAGTATATTTATGGGTTTCAGCTATTTTAATATGATGAGTTAAAATTATAACAAAGAAATATGAGAATAGGTTATGGGTGAATTCCTTTTGTTTTTAAATAAATTATGACTTGCCAAAGTGTCCCCTTAAAGAAAAAAAAGCATTAGCCTTAATGGTATGCCAACAACCATATGATCTATTGGTAGAGAGCTAGATTATTTCCAATGGCCAAGGGTCAATTCTTGGCAACCTCAATTACCAGCAAAAGAAGAAGAAGAAGAAAAAGAAAAAAAAAAGAAAGAGATGTTTACTTTCAGGTGTGCATTGCAATTGCGGTTTTGTTCCTTGTCTGTGGTGTACAAAGATTTATTTGCTATGATATGTTATCACAAGTGCTCCATCATTCGGAAAGATGCTTAGTTTAGCATAAAATATTGAATTGGAGGAAGACTGTATCTAGTATTTTCTCTGAACTGTTTGTCTTGTGGTCTGTGTACAAAGGGAGGTTTAGTCAGTTTGGTTAGGGGAAGAGAGGATTTTATTTGTTGCTTTCACTTGGTGTGACATTGCTTTATATTTGGTCTTTCCACTTGTTTGTAGATATTTTTGGTCTTGCATGCTTATGGGTTATAATGATTAATGGGCGTTTCTTCCATCTTTCTTACTTGAGATTTGTTTTAGAGCTTTTTGCATATCAGGAAATGAATCATGGTTACCAAGATTTTTGTAAGTGAATGCAAATTAAAATCATCGATTTGCTTATGTCAGGATTTTTATGTCATAAAAGATAGTCTTTTGAGGGAAAGAGATGACTAAAGCTAATAGGATTGAAGCTCTAGAAGATTGTATCCATGCTTTTCTGAAGCTTTCTCTCTTTCTTTTTTTTCCTGCAGGGTTACACAATATTACTCAGCTGACAATTAGAATATATAAATTGAACAACATGCAACTAGGGAAATGTTTTGCTAATCCTTGGGAAGAAGGGCACTTAGCCATGCATTTTGGCTTTCCAGTCATCGCGAACATTGTGGTGAAAGTTTTAGGTCCACTTATCTCTAGATGCATTATCTAAGTAGGTCTTAACTAGGACTTGTTGGGTTTAAATAGAACCTCACATCTTCTTTTAACATTTTGTCTCATGGCTTTAAAAATCTTAGAGTAGATTTCCAGGCAACTATCATAGTTGACAATGTAAAATATATCGTCTCTGAACTTGTTGCATGTGCAAGCTTTAAGCTTTCAAAACTATAGTTTTTTTTATTGAATTCTTTATGCCGTTAACTAAAATGGTTAGTGATTTGCCTATTACTCTTCTCTTAGGATATTGTACGCATTCATTTTCTTTTCCTTGTAGGGTATCTATACTATGATTTATTTAAAGTACATATTCCAATGGACAATTCTTTGAAGTTGAGTTCAAAGCTTTGAATAATCTAGCTTCACTATTTCTTCCCTTATGAATTTTTCTTTATGCTAGAATATTTTAATAAATTTAATATGATATAGGAGTATTAGTATTTGACATGAGGATTTTGATCTTTGCCATGAAGAATGTACTATCAACCATGAAACAAATTATTTATTTCTTAAAAGCAAACATCCCTTTTAAAGGGAGCTGCGTTTGTTTTGAACAATTACACTACTTTGTTTCTTGGTTATCTAATGGTTACTGTAGTTCACTATTTTTTTTTGCTCATTTTAAGAGTAGTGTTTATGCTTGTGTCATTGCTTGAAAAAGGTTTATGATGGTTTGTATTCTAATGATATAAGCTTGTTCTGTTTGGAAAGCATAGGATACAAGTTTTGTCAAATGCCATAGTTTTCAATATGCATGCTGAGAGTGGTTGTTTATTTTGTGTCATTGTTTTTCACTTGTCATTTTATTATTTGCAAATCATGCTGCACTTTTATTGCAACTATTTAGCTGCATGCCTTTTGCTTGTCAATTTTTTCTTCTATCGTAATGGATTACATACTTGATTATTTCCAAATTTATTGAGTTTGCAATGTATTGTTTTTTTGACATTATGATTTTTCAAAGTATTTCAACTTTACCTAATAGTGAATCTTTTTTCATTTAACATTTATCACTTAATGTGCAGCATTTTGTTACTTTTTGGATAAGTTGCGAGGATATGTAATGTCTGCGATGGTATTTTTCCTTTCGCTATATGAACATATTGCTGAAGGATTGGCTGATGTAAAACCATAGTTGTGCGTAGGCTATACGCATAAGGGAACGGTAGAGATTTTTGACTTACTTTGCACCTTTCTACAGAATTAAACAGGTTCTTTTCTGTAGTTTGGGCATATTAGAGGAGCCTGATGATAGCTGTGATTCCATTGACTTCAAAGGTATTAATTTTTAAGTTATGTGATGTGATTTTCACCATCTTTCTTTGCTACTTTGATATTTCACTAGCCTGGTTTTGCTGTAGATTTTAGAACCATGCAGTCTATGCCATCATAATTTTGATTAGAAGCCTTGAAATTCTTAGGCTATGGCAATTATGTGTTTGTTGCAGATTTAGTATGTTTATTTCTTTTGTTTAGTTAATTGGTCCCATCATGAGTTTAGATTATTCTCTGATATGACTTTAGTTAATCACATCACTTCGTTTGATCTCTTGTCATTTTTCTTAGGGTTACTCTGTTAATGCATTGCAAGTTGCAAGGAGTTTAGCTTAAGAGTTTCTCATTCATTGAAGGTTTTGAATTAACTATGCTCTATGTGTTTGCATGTTTGGCTTCATTGATGCCTAGATTGGATTTTAAGGTCTTTCATGTCATAGGTTGGAGTGCGAGTTTGCTTTCTCATTTCAGGGCAAAGGCTTGAAAATGCTGGTGGTTGGAACATTTTTTTTGACTCATCACTCTCTCTGTTGCTTGTGCTTAATTGCTTTAAATGGCTTCAAGACTTTTTATGGTCTCCACTCGTCATTATACAACCATTAGTACTTCTTGGATTTCTAAGGTTTAAATGCTATGACACACTTGTAGGTCAATTAATCAAATTATTACATTTTTTACATTTGAGTCTATCAAAAACTAAATGCTGACAACTGAAATTAAAAGTCTAGAATGCTACCAATAGACTATATAACTATTAACCACTTAATGACTTTTGTTTCTTGTATTGTGTTTCTTTTGGTAAAGTTTCTCCATTTAGAGTGATTCATTTTGACTAATAGTCCAATCTTAAGACTCTCTGATAATTTTATGAGAGGAAGAATATGTTATAATTTGAATGTCATGGATAATTTGCTCTCTACACTAGGTCTCGAGATATAAATATTGTCTGCTGGAGTATATTTACGTACATCTATCTATGTAAATATTATAATTCTGTATGCCCTTGTGATGTAAGTTACTTATAATATACTCTTTTAAGTTGTAGGATATTTACATAGTTTTTTGAATATATTTAAGTATGGTTTTGGGTTCAAATGATCTATAATTGAAAGTCTCTAGTGTAGTAGTAAAGTACATATATCAGCTTTATGAGTGTAACTTTTGTATTAAGTACTTATTTGTTTTCCTTTTTATTGGTTTATATTTGTAAACATTATTGTGTGGTGTGATCTGTCCAATGTTCAGTTATCAAAAGTTCTTGAAAGTGTTGTATTTTGCCGTGAGGTTTCTGTACTTCTTCAAAATGTTGAATTTTTATTATTATTCTTATATTTTCTTCATGCTTGCCTAAGTTTAATATAGTCTGAGGTATAATTATTTATTTCATCTGTTCAAATTGGGCTTGGTGTAAAAATCTAACTGTGGCAGACTTGGTCAATTCTTTGCTATCCTTTGAATAAGCTGTGAGGATATGTTATGACTATGATGGTACTTCCACTTACTCTTCTACGTAATTGCACGCTTGACTAACAAAAAACTAAAGTTGTAGGTAGGCTATGTGTGTAAGGCAACGGTGGAGAAACACATTTTTGATAGTCACTTGCCCCTTCTACAGAATTAAACTGGTTCTCTTCTAGAGTCCGAGCATGTTATAGGGGCCTGATGATAGCCATGATTCCATTGACCTCAAAGGCATTAATTTTTAAAGTACGAATGTGGTTTCCACTATCTTTCTTTGTAAATTTGATATTTCACTAGCTTGCTTCTACTGCAAATTTTAGAACTATGCGGTCCCTCTATAGCTGAAGAATTTTGCTATATTTGTAAAACAATTTTGATTGATTTTATTTCTTAAAATTTAACAATAAACAAAATAATCTTATCAAGTATAGTTTGTACTGTTGTGATTTTAGTCTAAATTTTCAATTAAATCAAATAAATTTTATTAGAAAATTCCAGAGTTAATTTAATGAAGTCTTTCTTAAGAGTAAAAATAATTTATCCAGTAATGTTAGGCTTTCTCAACGGAAGGCTTGATCTTTGGTATTGTGATATATGTTTCCAAAGGCTTTCTTCTATGAACAAATTATTATGAGGTTTCCTTAAAATAAACAATTGATACATTATATTTTCTTTGTGTAGGATTTGGATACTTAATTTCATATGTGAAGCGCATGTATGTGATATATCAGAGTCATCTCTTGTTCTAATCTAGTTGTTATAAATTTATTATCAACTGTGAAAAACAAAAAAATATGATTGTTTGTCATTGCTAACCACTGTTATGCTAATATCTGCTCAATTAACTTGCTGAAATAGTTATTTAAGTTTGATGAGTCTATTTATTTCTAGGTATTAGAATACCTTCCATGGTACGTGAGTTGTTGGGTTATTCTACCATATATCTCATGCATATTGCCTTATATATTTATTTATCTAATATTATTCAGATCCCTTATAAACCATTGTGAAGCTTCTATCAAATGTTAATATTCATGAGTCAGTTATGTTTCTAGTCGATTTTCTTTCTGCTTAAGTTCTTTATCTCAGTAACTTGGAAAATGATTCTATGTATAGGCGATGGAGAAATAATTTAAATGATGTATGTTAATTTATTATAGAATCTCTTTGAAAATGGCTTTGCATGTTGGACCTTCTGCTAATATTTGCTCAAAAGCTCATCTTCTGATGGCATTTTGTGCAGATTTAAATGTTTGTCTTTTCCATTTCCATAGTGATCTATTCCTTATAGTTTATGTTCTTGATCTAACAACTATATATGGTCTTCATATATGTTTTCTTCAGTTTTTAGGTCTCTCTCTCTTCCTCTCTCTCTCTCTCTCTCTTTTTGTCTCTTATTGCATTTTCTTGCTTAATTACGTTTTCTCATTGTAATTTCCTGCTGAAATGTTGCAGTCCTTTGATATGATCACATTTTTCTATGAGAATGATTTCACAATGAGATTTAGGTTACATTTTATTTTACATGGTTCAAGAAGATTGAAATAAGAGGTGTTTAACTTATTCGTCTGCTTTAGTGCATGGCAGTGAAGTTTTAGGATATAAATCCAGTTTGGTAGTTCCTTGATTTGTTTTAGTTAACTGCTTCTAGTTTACCTTTTATGAAATTTGATACTATCTGTGGTAATAAGTGTTGCTGATTGTAATTTGTTTCGCAGATTGTATGAGTTTTCATCTATACACACAACCTTTCAATTTTTGAGAAATGTATGGGTTTAATATTTACAGTATTTTTTTGGTTGCATGTTTGACTGTTTATTGATGTAAATTAATGAGTTCTCTGTATTCTTTGCTATTGACATTTTTCCATTGTTTTTGTGTTTTTTATCTTCAATA
>JBBYHK010514355.1:0-12895 GCA_038382065.1 Adansonia grandidieri | reverse complement strand
CAAATTCCTCAAGAGTATGTTTGTAATTGAAATTTCAAAATAAAAATATTTTAAAAATTCATCCATTTAAAATAACAGAATTTGTTATTGTCTTATTTGAATAAATATTTTTTTTCAAAATTTTTGAATATTAAAATTTGATGGAAAAAATACATCTTAACCAGTGCCCTAGGTTTCGGTTAAAAGATAATAATATTAATACACTTAAGGCAATCGCTATCCTTAGTAGAATTTTAGGATACTGCATTTAAAATATTACCTTAGTAAAATAAATTTTTTTTAAATTTAACTACTTGTACTCTCTCAATCTAATCTTAACTAGTTTATAGATAATATTTAATTTATTTTACTAATTTTTTATAATAAACAAAACGCAAATATATTTAGTCTCAAAAATTCATTTGGCATTTAAATAATGGGTGAGGTTTTTTGTTTCTTTTGGTATGCTTATGTATCGATCCGAATACGATACAAAAAATAATCAATACTTATAAATATGATATAAAAAAGTAATACGAATATAATACAAATATATCATTGTTTCAAATTTTATATAAATATATAACATATTAAATATGGTTATGATTAAAACAATAAAAAAATACAACAAAAAATACAGATTATTAAGTGTATTTTTAAGAACTAATGAATGAGGCGTCCCTGAGCCGACTGAGCTACAGCCGAAATTTTTTTAACTTAAGATCTAAAATCCAATTAACTATTTAAAAATAAAAAAATATTTTTATAATTAAATTTAAATAAAAAATATATTTTTTATTGTTAAATACTCATGAAGGATGTTCACAAAGGAATAATATTTTTTATTGGACATCGACTTTAATGACATTCTTTGGTGGTCCCCCCGACATATGGATCCGATCCGATCCGATAACTTAAGGAATCTTAAAATCAGATTTGTAATCAGGCAAATGTTTCTAAGCCACCATGAAATTTCTTTCGTTTTTCTAACTTTGCTTTCTTCTTACTTTATCCGTGAAGACTAAATTAACGAAAAAGATAGGTACCATTGCCATTTATTGCAAGGTTTGACATACGTTTCCTAAACTTTAATTTATAATGTTGCGTTTAAGTATATTAAAAAATCAAGTTATCTGTTTTATTTAATAAATTTAATTTAAATTTAGATCGAATTTAGAATAATTTTTTTTAATTCGAATCAGCTTAGGTTGCTGTTGTGAGCAAGAAAACATTTTAATAGATTTGTTCCATTACATATGTATATAATATAAATCTAAATATTTCAATCACTTACCATTTATGTTGTAAATAATAAATAACAAAAGGAAATAAATTTGTGATTTTTTTTTTTTTTTTAAAAAAGGGAGTGTGAATTCATTTTTTAAAATACGGTGCATGATTTTTTCAAAAAAAAATATTAAATCAAATTTAAATAAACTCAAATTCTTATCTTATCAAGGAAATTTTTGGTTCGAATTCATTTTTGGTACCTATACTCCTCTAACCTGGATGACTATTCCAGTTGTTTGCTTGCCCTTCTCGAATTTCTTCGCGGAACCTATATATCTTCTTCCTAGGAAGGATCATGCCGCATGCTTTTATTGTCATTTTTGTACATTATTTATTTTAAAAGGACGAAATGAAAGGCACCATTATTTTATTATTTGTATAAAATAATAAATAAAGTAAGGCAATTAGGTGATTTTAGGGATCATTAGATACTTTTAATAAATTATAGATTTTAATGTTGCATAACTTATTATTATTTAACTGACTTACATATAACTTTTTCTTGTTATATTATTATTATGTTTTTTTATGCAATGTATTATTATAGTTGAATTGATTTTCAAAAATTATGTAAATAATAGATTTATTTTTTCTATCTAAAAGAATAGAAGAGTTAGATTAGGCTAAAACATATTTTCTTATTCTCATATTTTTAATGAATATTTATCTATAAAAAATATATAATATAAAAATAAATATAAAAGAACATTAAAATGTATATACATAGAGAGAGAGAGACAGAGAGAGAGAGAGTGATTGCAAGATCCTTTTAATATATAAGCATAGATTTTAATTTTGAATAACTTATTATTGTCTAAGTGACTTACATATTAATGTTTTTTCTTTATAGTGTTAATTATTGTGGTTGAATTATTTTAAACAATTATCAAAGTAATAGATTTATTTATTTTTTTCTATTTAAAATGTTAGAAGAGTTAGATTAGGCTAATATATATTTTCTTTTTTTTTATAAATTTTTTACGAATATTTATTTACAAAAATAAAAATGCAAATACAAAAAGTTAAAAAAAAAATTACATATACTAGATTTTATGCTAAATGTGAATGAATGTTAAATTTTGTTTCTTACATGAAAATATAAATAGTGTAAAATTAAGTAAAGAACAATCAAATCTTGCAAAATAATATAACAAAACCTAGATAAAACAACAATAGACATGAAGTTCAACCTGTTGTAATGAAACAGTAGAGATGTGCATGACATCAGCGAGTCATAAAATTCAAATTCAGTTGAAAAATATGAAGAAAAGGCTTGTAAGGGTTCAAGGCACAGAAGTTGGGTTCCAAGAAGAAGCCATTTCAAACATTCCGCAAGGTACGATGCATATGAGAAACCTCCCGGCAGCTTCATCTACCAATTATTTTATAAACTCAAATGCAAAAAGTCCTTTGAATATAGCTGAACCAAGGGATGGTCATGATGTGCTGGAAATACGAGGGCCTCCTAAGCATGTAAAAATCTTATTTGTATTTACGTTATCTGGTACTTATCTTGTTATGGGACCATAAATTAGCATTTACTGGTCCAATGATGATAACATTTGCTTTTAGGGGATAGTAATTTCAAAATTTCACTCACCACCACCTATACCGCTATACCTGCTCCATTACTCGTTGGAAAAGGTCTTTCTACTGCATCCAATCCAATGAATTATAATGGAGTATTGGTAGCACCAACGCTTCATGAACAAGTAATGTGTTGCTCCAATGTCATTATATTCAAGGTTACAATTGAATGAAGAGTTTTTAATTTTTTTTCCCAAAAAGAAAAATACTTAATAATTTTTCCACTTTAATTATTCATTTTTTACCAATAAATCAATTTGATTTTTTTAAAAATGGATGTTTACCTTATCTTTTACCCTATTCGAATCAAACAAAATATTTTCTTTATTTTTTCACGCGGCTAAATGATAGTATCACGACATTTCAACTGCATTTACTTAGTTAATTGCATTTACATTATCTGATACTTATATTATTATGAGATCATAAATTATCATTCACTAGTCCAATAATAATAAGATTTGCTTTTAGGGGAGAGTGATTCCAAATTTCCACCCACCACTGCCTATGCATGCTTCATCATCAACTGGAACAGGTCTTTTTACTACACCCAATCCAACAAGTTATAATGGAGTATTGGAAACGCCAGAGTCCCATGAACAGGTACTCTTCTGTTGTTTTATCATTATATTCAAGGTTGCACTTGAATTAAGTGCTTTTAATTTTTTCTTTTCAAAAAATATGTTCATTATTTTTTTTATTTTGTTTTTACATTTTAGTTTTTCATTTTTACAACAAATCAATCTTATTTTTCTACGAAAGGGTGTTTTAACTTATCTTTTTCCCTATCCGAATTAAATAAATCTTTTATTTATTTTTTCATGAGGCTACATGATATTTTAACTACATTTAAATATTCTGTTTAGTAATATATTTATCTCTTTGTATTTTTAATGATTATGATCGAATTATGAATATATTTATACTCTGGTCGGTTATTATGTTAGGGAAGTGGAAAACAAACTTCTTTTGAACCACGTACTAGTAATGAGAATGAGGCGGTAAAAGAAGATAAAAATAACTTACGAATCTCAAGTGCTAAAAAAAGAAAGTTGACATCTGATGTTTGGCAAGAATTTACTAAGAAAGAAGATGGGGATGGTAAAGAATGGGCTGTATGTGCACATTGTGATAAAGAATTTGATGGGTCAAGTAAGGAAGGAGCAACCCACCTAAGAAATCACTTGCAAAGATGTAAAATTAGAGCAGATAAAGCTAGATATCAGCAGGTGATATTTTCAGTTGGGATAGATGATTCGAAAATTGAAAGTGTTGGTGAAGGTAATTCTTCATTTGATCAAGAGAGGAGTCGCATGGAAGTTGCAAGAATGATTATTAAGCATCAGTACGCATTGAATATAGTTGAGCATGAATTTTTCCGCAGTCTTTTGAAGAATTTACAACCAATGTTCAAACTTCAATCGCTGGAAGCTTTATCATCGTATATAATTCGTGTCTATAATGAGGAAAAACATAAACTCCTCAGACATTTTGATAAGCTCTCTTGTCGTTTTAGTTTGACAATTAGTGTGTGGGAAAATGATCACGGAAAGACTTGTTGTGTTGTCCAATTTGTTGATGACAATTGGAAATTGAAGAAGAAAATTCTTGCTTTAAGAAGTGTTGGGCTTGAAGCTGAGACAAAGGTTTTCCACGAAGAACTCAAGAAGGTGCTTATGGGTTGGAATGTTGACCAGAAAGTTTGCTCCTTGATCATGAATAGTTCCTCTTCAAGTTTCAAGATGGCTGAAGAAATAAGAAAAAACTGGCTCTCTTTTGAAACTTCACATCCTTTAAGCTCATTTTTTATTATTTGTGATGAGTGTATTCATGGTTTTCTTAATAAGGGTAACGCAGGAGAAAATGATTTCAACATGCTTCAGAATGCGGGAAAATCTATTGATGGCGTCATTGGAACTTCAAATCCATGTTTGGTGGCTATTCATGAGGTCAACAAGAGACTTAATCAACATGAAAGAAGAGACTATCCGTTGATGAACGTGAAATCTGATGATAACAATTGGAGGACATCTAGCTTGGTTTTGGCAATTGCAGCAATTCTTGATCCACGGTTTAAATTTAAGCTTGTGGAGTTCTCATACAATATACTCTACGGAAATCATGCAGCCAGGAGTCAATTGACAGAGATTCGTAATGGTCTTACTGAGATTTTTAATGATTATGCAAGAAACATGAACAATGGGACATTTATTTTCGATGATACTAATTCCTTGACATTGTCGAATGTTGAAGAAAGTACAATCGAATCTTTCCATAGGTGGTACAATCTTAAAAGGAATGTTAACATGGAGGAATCTTGGAAGTCTGAGCTTGATAATTATCTTCAAGAACCTTTAGTTTCTTCCTCAACGGAGTTCGACTTACTTGGCTGGTGGAGTGAACAAGCTTCAAGCTTTCGTATTCTTGGGAGGATGGCTCGTGATACATTAGCAATACCGATGTCATCTATCATATCAGGTTCTACTTTCAGTGAAAAAGCTATGATGGACAATCCAATATTCAATGGCTTACAACCTAAGATTATAGAGGCCATGATATGTAGTAAGGATTGGTTAGAATCCCCCAAAGATTGTAAGTAATATCATATTATGTTCTTATTATCCTGTAATTATCATAGTTTTTAAGTTTTAGATGTGAAACCTAATAAGAAATAGAAAAACACGGACCGCCCTATTGTCAAATCGAAGAACAGTTCATCTCTTACACATCATTTGGAGTCAGAACGCTTCTTTTCCGAATCTGATAATGAAGCACAATGGAATGAAGATTTAGGAAGCGAGGCAACAGCATGGACAGAGAAGGTTACACTCAATACCTATCATATTTATTTTAAAACCTATACTAGAATCATAGGCCAAGACTATGTATCAGCATCTCATAAGTTTAAAAAGTTTTGAACTTTCAAAAATTGATTTTATTTAAAGGCCCTTTAACATTAAAAAAACACATCTTTTTCTTTGATTTACTGGTAAAATGTTACTTTTTTGCTGTTTTCGTGTGTCTTTTGTAGGAAATTCGAGCATATTTGGTCTTTCCTTTCACAGAGAAAGAATTATGTTTGAACAAATGGAAGATTCGTGAAATGAATAGGTATGTATGATATATCATCTTAGTTATGAAATCAGAATCATAATGAGATATATTTGTTTGTCTTTGTCTTTGTTTTAAAGAGAATATGCTGGACAAGATAAGATACCAGGTAATGCTTTAGCACCTTTGCTTATGATTCCTCCATATGATGTTGATTTAAGGAATGCACGAGATTACTATATTGATGATACAGTAAGTATCCATTCAAAATTGTGTGTGTATATATATATATATATATTCGCATTTTTCTTAAACATTGCTTGGAAATATTTTTGAAGGTTGTGCATCAGTTCTTCATTTTACTTAAAAGAAGGTACGAGAGATTCTCACATAAATACCTGAAGCATTATTCATTTGATCCTTATATAGCGGTAAGGACCTTTTCTATTTGAAGTCTTAAGTAAATTAATAAGGGAAATGTTAAGTGGTGCCTAGTGATACTAGTTAAAGTGATATTCAAAGGAAAAAGTAAAGATCTTTTCTATTCAAAATCTTTAATAAGTTATATGATAAATATTAATAAATACCTAATTATATCTGTAACGGTGATATTTAAGAAAAAAATTGCAATTAATGAATTGATTCTTTTAGTTCAACAAAAGTAACATATTAAACATAACTATTTTTTAAAATAGTAATTTAATAGTCAGTAACTAGTGACTATAGACCATAGCTAACTGGAACCAATTTATTTGTATGGCAATTTGATTGGGAATAACTTATCAACTGTGTGTGCCTAATTATGAACCAGTCTTCGTTGATTACCAAATCAAGGACAGAATCTCAAGTGCTAAAATCAGTTGAGCAAGAGGACTTAAAAGGTGTGAGCAAGGTAAATTCCTTTTTCTTTTTTTCTTTTCTGTTTAATAGGCTAATTAGTAGTTTTTCTAATTTCTAATGCAATATTATTACATAATCTGGTAAGTAGAATTGTAACATTTTTGTTTCCGTCGATGCAGTTGTTTATGCCAATGTGTTTGCATGAACATTGGCTTCTTTTTTATGCTCACATTGATCGTAAAAAATTGCTGTGGTTGGACTCAATCGAGTATCCTCAAACGTCCAATGCTTCAGAGAAGAAAGTAATCGAAGGATGGTTTTTAGATTATCTATTGCCATCAATGGGATATAATCATAAAGATTGGTCATTTGCGGCCCAAAAAGTTATTCCTTTACAAAAAGGGTAAGCAAATTTTTTCTTTTAAAATTCAGAGTTTAGCATAATTAGTTCATGCAATTAAAGATCTAATAGTATTAGACACTTCAAAAGAAAATAATTAAAAATGGTATAAAAAATAACACTATCACGATATGAATATGCGAACTATCGAGCTTATGTGCTATCTTAAAAAGTGACATCTAACATCGCTAGGCTTCAAATCTTAGCATTTACAACATTTTCCCTTATTCCCAAGAACATACTCTCTTCGAGTTTGAGAGAATATTAGTAAAATGAAGCTTTTGAGTTTTTATTTTTCTTATTTATAAAGTTTCATGAAATGAACTTTCGATAATATTCTTTGTTGATGCGGCTCAGTGGTTTGTGCACTCTTTGTGATGAAATATGCAGACTGCCTAACTCATGGCAATTATTTTCCTTTCACTCAAGATGATATGCCTCACTTTCGACATCGGACATTTCTTGATCTATACCATAGAAGTTTATGTTTGGGAAAGATCCAAAGCAATTAACTTTGCTTAAGGATTGACATTTTAAAGGTATATAGGTTTAATTACTTGGTTAATTTCTTTGTATCATGAAACTCTCTTATAAATTCATTGGTGTAATTTTTAAAATGATATGCATTGAGATTAATAAATCTCATCGATATCTTTTCTATTTACTTGCTAGAATCATTTTGAAGATATAAAACAATAACAATAATAATAAATGAAAATATGCTTTGAACAAAGCCTTGAGTGATTATCTAATGGAATTTCATTAGAAAAGAATAGAGCGATGAGATGCATAATTCATAAATGCACAAAAATTCAATAATTTAAAAAGATGCATTGTAATTCATTTTTCGTATAAGATGAATCAACAAAGTAAAACACTGTTAGATAAAGGAATTTGATATATCCCACCTTGAGAATTGTATAAAAACAGTTGAAATAATGAAAAATTTGATATCTTTTGTGTGTATCTAAAGGTTCATGAGAGTAATGTGAGTTGCCAATGGACAATTTACATGGTATACATTGCTAATAAAAATATGAATCTGACATTAACATAAAAATCAATAAAATTTAGCAATAAATGTCAAATCTTAAAGGAGTTCAATATAATGTAAATCTGAAATTGACAAGTGATACAGAATCGTGATATAAACGGGACAATTATTTGGTAATGTTCCAAACTAGGGAAACTGCATTTGTGAATACCTTCGAGAAGCCAAGGCTTTTGCTGATTCTTTGGCAAAACTGGCTGTGGACATAGATGAGTTTTTTGCTTGGTATGGGTTATTCTTGAAGGATTGAATATTTTGTATTACTTCTATAAGATGCTTCCCCCGCTTTGCATTTGCCTAAATTTTTTATACACTTTTATGGGTTAATTATCTTGGGGTGTATCAACTTCTTTTTATCAATGAAAATATTTCAATGATTGATAAAAAATAGTCTTGAGGAGTTGGATTTTTTTGGTTAAGTATTTACCTTAAAATCAATTAATGATGGAAATTACCTAACTTAATATAAAATTATAAAAAATCTAATAATTAAAATATATAAGATTATATTATTTTAACATGCATCCATCACATGCAGACGGAAACAAAGGAGGAAGATGACCCTCCCATGTGACAGGCTTGAATGAGGTAACAAGCAAAAGAACAACATAACAAAATTTGGGTTCTAAAAGTTGAACCTAAAACCGGTTATTGATACGTGGAAGGGTCCAACTTAGTATATGGCCGCAAGCAATCTAATATTTAACACTCTTTTATTTGATAACTAAAATTCTTTTTTTTTTTCGTATTTTTTTTTGATAAAATTTATATCACATAAAAAGTTATAGGAAAGCACTGTCGAAATTTATACCACATAAGTTATTCTTTCCGAAATCTTTATTTTTTAAAATATTCATATTCCAAAACTTATATCTAAAAGTGTTTATGAACCAAACCAAATCCTATTAAAGTTTAAAAATACAAAAATTAAGTACATTAAATTTTAAATTCGTTATTGTAATCTACGATAAACATACTAGATTTGCTTCTTTCATCGCTTTAAATAAACTTGGATCTCTGCCATTTAACCTTATGGTTAATAATAAGAAGCAGCTCAGATCTCTGCATTCTTCGAAAGTCTCCCCAAATTCTAAAGCCGATCCGATAATTTAAAGAATATTAAAATCATATTCGTAATTGGCCTAAGGTTTCTAATCCACCATGAAATTTCTTCTCTCTCTCTCTTTTTTTTTTTTTTTCTACTTTGTTTTCTTCTGACTGTATCCGTAAAGTCTTTGTTACTGAAAGAATATAGGTTCCTTTGTTATATTCGCAAGTGACGGTATTCATAAGTCAAATCAGATTTAAATATAATATTAATATTATTTATATTCACTTAAATTAAGTTTAATATAAAATATAAATTTTAAATTTTATTTAAATCGATTTATATTTATAAATAAAAAATTCAAATTCATTTTAAGTCTGTTTATACTTTTTTAAAATATTTTTAAAAGTGATTTTTAATTAAATCTTTAATAATTTAATAATTTTTATTAAAATTTTAAAATATAAATAACTTAACAAAGCTTTTACTATTTACACTATAATATTGTTTATATTCTTTACATAATATATATTAAATATAAAATATTATATTATATAATTGCAAAATAAGTCGAGCTTGAGCCTTTGAATATTAAAGCTAAGGCCTAACTCATTTTTAAATAATCTTCTTTTTCTGTCTAAACATATTTTTCGAGCATAATATTTTTATTTAAATCTTTCAAATGATGAATAGACCCTTGGAGTTAGTAATTAACCCAATCGATGAACACCTTGTAAGACTTGGCGTATATTTGTAAAACTTAAATTTAGATGGTTGCATTTAGATAAAGAATTGGATACCCATTTGATCTTTCAAATTCGATTCAAATTGATTCAGATTTGAAATATGATATTCTTAATTTGTATCGTTCAAAATATTATTTAATTAAGAAAATTAATTTTTTAAAATATTAATATAAAAATATTTTTTATATTTTAAAATAAGATTTTGGTCTCAATAGGTTCAGGTTTTGAACGAACACAATTATTTATTATCTGAACTTCATTTGGTTTAATTCGATTTATGAATAGCTCTAATTGTATCGATAATAACTTTTTTTTTCAAAAAAAAGAAATATTTTAAATTTAGCATGAACTATGACATAATTAAATGTAAATATAAATTTTATAATATTTTTAAATTTATAAATTTGTTGAACCTTTTTTCAATAATGAGTTTAAAATATCTATGGGTATTTATGAATTTAACTTTCAAATGTATTATTGTTTTAACTTTGATCAATATAACCATTTTGACATACCCCAACATCAATAACCAGTAGGCATCCATTATTGGTATTCTAAGCTAACAAATGGCTTTTTGTTTTCTTCATTAACATAAGGGCATTTGGATGTTTGATTCAATGCCAATAATCATATATATATATATATATATATATATATGCTTACGCTAAAAAGGGGCATGTTATCACAATAGGAGCGAAGAATGTACAGGTTGCCAAATATCTTGAAGCAAAATTACGTAGAGAAGGTGTAGATTTATTTAAAAATTGGGTTATACATTTTGAGTTTGAATTGGATTGGAGTTGCACAAGGTTTTTTTATTCAAAATTAGCTTGATCCGATTTGATTTACTGTTTATTTAATAAAAAAATTTTACTTAAATTTAATTATGTAAATATATAAAAATAATAATATTTTTTATTTAATAAAATAAGTTTGTAGGCTATTTGAGCTACATAAGGAAGCAAAAAAATTCAGACTATAATTCAACTTATGAACTTCTAAAAGAAAACAAAAGAAGAGAAAATAAATCAAACTACGACCCAACTTATGAACCTCTAAAAAGAGTTTAAGCCCTCGTTTGTCCTAAAAGATAATCAAATGATTCCTCAATGATCATCGGATACATTCAAAAGCCTTTTTTTATTTATAGATATATATATATTTATTAATAGCAACTTTTTAATAAATTTAGTAATCCGTTTGTTCGTTTTGTATTTATATTATTTTTTATATTATAATTGTATTTAAGATCTTATATTTTATATAAATTTAATATTTTAATAATTTATATTTTATAAATGTTGATATATTTATACATCTATACTGTGTTCATAATATTTATATTTTAATTTTTTATATCATATTTAAAATGTTAGCTCTTATTAGAATAATAATCATATAGTGGTCTATGAAACCTTTTTTTTTTTATTTATGTTAAGAGGTGAGTGGGATGTGGGTTGAGGTCCAACTCCAACCGTTAGTAATTCTTTTTTATACAAAATCTATACGGAGAATTAGAATCTTCCCGAAAATAGTCTAGAACAATATTCATGATTAATTTATATTAAATTTTATATTTATGTCATATTTTTATGTATTTAATTATATTTAAAATATTTTATATTTATATTAATTTTTATACGTTAATAATTTATGTTATTAAAATTTTTATATATTCATGAAATTATATTATATCTATATTATTTTTATATACTATTATATTTTATACAATAAATTAATTATTTTTTCGTATTATATAATTATATCATGTAAAAATTATCAAATTTAATTTAAATATTGATCGGGTATCATAAAGCTAAATTCAAGTTGATCAAGAGAAATGAAGTTTTCAACTGGTTTTATTTAATTAAAAAAAGACAAGCGTATTCAACTTAGTCTTTAAATATCTTAAAAGTTTGAGGTTGATTTCAATTATGAATATTTTTGTTGCAAACATGATTAAGGACTGCAAGTAGTTTTTTTTTTTTTTTTTTTTTTTGAAATTTATGGTATATTACACATCTTTAATATAAATATATTTAATTTTTTAAAAATTCATAATTTTGAAGATCATACATAATATTCGTACACACAAATTACTTTTTATTAATATTTTTAAACTTTTTAATTAAATTTAAAAATTTTATTTATTAATTGTAATTAATTAATTTGAGCCCGATAGAGCTAATTCAAATTGGGAAAAACAAAATTACCCAATCTTAATTCAATTTCGATCGAAACCTCTCAAGTCTGGATAGAGTTAGTGATTTATGACACTTGCCTGCTAGTTTTAGGCCCAAGCAGCCTGTAATAGAAATTCATTCTAAAAGCATCAAAATCATATTATTTTTAAAAAAAAATCTTTTTAGAAAATTTTTTTAAAGATGAAAAATATTTTATGATGTATATAATTTATATGTAGCATTTTTTAATAGAATTCATATTTATTTGAAAAAAATGAAGTTGTTTGGGAGAAAAATAAAATATAAATGTGTTTTCTTTTTAATAATTTAAAAAATTAATTGTAAATATTATTTTGTAAAAGTGGTAATTAAGTTTTGATCAAGTCTTCAAAAAGTTAAGTTTTATTTTGGCAAAGTTAAGTATATTAGATATAAAATATATGAATGCTATATTTTTTTCAAAAATGAAAAAAAAAATTAATACACATAAAACCGATAAAAATTGGTATATGAACTTTTTCATATCACTAAATGAATATTTTGTTTATTTATTTTTTTTCTTATGACTAGAAAATAGATGAATGATAAAAATTTTAAAAAGTTATAGATAGTAAATATAATTTTTAAAAGTTATGAATAAATAAAATGTAATTTTTAAAAGTTTATGGATAAAAAATGAAACACTGGTAAAAATCCTAAATTATAAATACTACTTTTAAA
>JBBYHK010514333.1:0-10195 GCA_038382065.1 Adansonia grandidieri | reverse complement strand
GATCCGAGATTGAATTCTATGAGGAGTAAGATAAACACATCCTCTATCTATCAATGCCACAGATGAGGAGAGGCATACCGATGACCAGATCTTAAGTTATCTATCTCTTATAGGCATGGAAAAGAGACCTAATAAAAGTTTTAGGCAGTATGCTTCGAGATGGATGGAGAAGGCTGCCTAGATTCATCCCTTATTGATAGAAAAAAAGATGATTGTCAGATTTATCGGCATATTACAAGCCCCTTATTATGAATAGTTAGCATAAAGTTTCCTAAAGAAATTCACATACATAGTCGTACTCTATAGGATGATCAATAAGAATAAAAAAAATGAATCTGGTAGAAAAATATCTACAAAGACAAAGGGAAAGAAAAAATAATGGTTAGCCAGTAACCAAAATCTAGCATTAAAGCCAATTCATCTCAAACTCGTGCTGAGTTAGATCTATATAAAATGGTTATTGAAGAGAATTGCAAGATTGTAGAAAACATAGAGGAGGTTAAAACACCAATGAATTTGGTTTGGAAAATCTTGGTGCAAACTAAATTGCTTAATGCAGCCAAAAAGACATAAGAAAGAATTGATGATTAGTATGATTTCCATACTATTTATGGCCACACTCTTCAAACATGTAAAACGTTTTGCGCTATGGTTCAAACGATGATGAATGAGGGTAGCATCAAATTCTATGATGAAAAACGAACCCAGTATACTAAGTTGACAAATACAATGCCTTATGTCAACACTGTGGAAAAAGAAAGGGGCAATCCTCCCTACAGGATTAAAAAGCCATTGATCTTGTTTGGCAACCAACCAAAGTCAAAGCTATCCCTGTTCAATCGATGCCAAGGATGATAATTCAACTTCCATCTCTTTTCCATTATAAAGACGATAAGGTAGTTCCATGGAACTATGAAAGCAAAATCTTCATCATCAAAGAATCTAGTCAATACGCTGCAAACATTGACCTTTAAGGGTTACCCATCTAACTTATAGTTTAGATATTACGCCCCAATAACATCAAGAAGTGAAACTCAGTAAGAAAATACCAATACTGTCCCTTAAGCACTGAAGTGTGCAACCAAAAAGTCAAATTTAGTAGCGATTAAGGATCTAGTGAATGAAAAAGAAGCTAAAAATTCCTTAAGTTCATTAAGCATAATGAATATAGCATTGTTGATCAGTTGAACAAGCAATCTGCCAAGATATCTGTGTTGTCACTATTTTTGAATTCTAAAGCTCATTGGAATGTCCTCTTCAAGGTTTTAAATGAGGCCTATGTCCCTTCCGACATCACTATAGGTCAGTTGGATTGCCTAGTGAGCAACATCACTGTCAACAATTACATATCTTTTAGTGATGATGAAATCCCACATAGAGGAAGAAGAAACTACAAAGCACTTCACATCACCACATACTGTAAAGGCGCCATGTTACCCAAGGTGCTCATTGATAATGGGTCAGCTCTAAATGTAATGCATGTGTCATGCTTGAATAAGCTTTGCATTGACACATCTCATATCCAAAATAGTCATACGGTTATGCTAGCATTTGATGGAAAACGCCAAAACATTATAGGAAACCTTACCATTCCACTCTAAATAAGCCCACATACTTATAAGGTTGACTTTCATGTGATGGATATTGCTTCATCATATAATTCCCTATTGGGAATGCCTAAGATTCACTCTACGGGATAATACCATTATCTTTGCACCAAAAATTAAAGTTTATCATTGAGAACAAAGTTGTCAGTATTGGAAGAGAAGAAGATATCATTGCTGCTACCTCAACTAGTGCCCCATATGTCAAGCCTGACAAAGGTATCCTAGAATTTTTTTTTTCTAATCCTTTGAGTTCGTCAATATAACTTATGTCAATGAGCAGTTGCCAATGGTTGAGCCTCACCTTTTGAAGAGTACTCATGTGTCTAAAGTTAACCATCGACAGAGGTGCCTAAGCTGGAAAATGACTCAAAAAATGCCTTCAAGGAATTTTGAAGCCTTGGAAGTGGTCAACTAGATTGATAAAAGAGGGATAGGATTCAAGCCCAGTACACAGTAGAATAAAAAACAAGCTCAAAAGAACAGTAAAAAAAAGATAGCTCGTCTGGTAGGACAAGATGCAAGGTATGAACCAATGATATTTCCACCATTTCGAGAAAGTTTTCACCCAAGAGGACAAATGAATATTGGTTCTGCTAATGCTATGTTCATACTAAATAAGGTGTTTGGGGATTTCTCCATCAATATAATTGATGAGCCATAGATGTTAGCGACAAGCTCAAAGACTGGTCTGTGCCCTCTAGGATTTGTTCTAAGTGTTTGGATTGAAACGAGATTCCTGTACTGTTCAAGTCTGTTTCAAAGTAATGTTATGAACTAAACCTACATGCTTCCGCCCAAAAGCACTGTAGGATCCTTTGTTTGGGCCTTTTTTATTAATTATATCAATGAAAATGACTAAGCATTATGCATTTCATCCTTTGTGTTCATAATTCTTGCCACTTTTCTCTACATATTTTTCCACCTGTATTGTTTCTTTTCCATATTTTCAGGTACCCCAATAAAGATATATGAATTTCATATTGAGATTTCGAAAATCAATTTTGAACAACCAATATGTGCCAGTGAGGTTGAATCTAAAGAGAATTCTAAGGAAAACCCTATACTTGTAGACATGTTGAAACTAATTGAATAGGAAGAAAAACAGATATTGCCTCATGAGGAATCCATCAAAACCATAAACCTTGGAACAAAAAAAGACCCAAAAGAAGTTAAAATTAGAACTTGTATAAAACCATCAACTCAAGCTGAACTAATGACTCTCCCTTAAAAATATCAAAATATGTTCGCCTGGTCTTACCAAAACATGTTTGAATTAGACATCAACATTGTGGTCCATAAACCTCCCCTCAAACCTAAGTGTAAGCCTATACAACAAAAGCTTAAAAGGATGAAGCCTAAAATGCTTCTGAAAATAAAAAAAGAATGAAGAAACAGTTTGAAGTAAGTTTTCTTGACGTAGCCACATATCCTGAATGGGTAGCCAATATAGTCCTAGTTTCTAACAAGGATGGTAAAATAAGGATATGAGTGGACTGCAGAGGCTTGAACTGAACTGGTTTTGAGGATAATTTCCCCTACCTTATATTGAAACCCTAGTAGACAACACTGCCAAAAATGTACTATTTTACTTCTTGGATGTGTTTTTAGGCGTTAAGCAAATCAAAATGGCAGCTGAAGACATGGAAAAGACCATCTTTGTAACCATGTAGGGCACTTTCTACTATAAAGTCATGCCCTTTGGGCTCAAGAACATCAGGGTAACCTATCAAAGAGAGATGGTAACATTGTTCCAGGACCTCATGCATAAAGAAATAGAGACCTACGTCGATGATAGGATCACCAAATCACCAAAGAAGAGTGAACATGTTGCTAACTTGTGAAACTTTTTAAACAACTGTGCAAATATCAATTTAAGTTTAATCCTACCAAATGCACATTCAACATCTCATCTGACAAACTATTGGGTTTTATTATGAGCAAGAAAGGAATATAAGTTGATCTCGATAAGGTCAAGGCCATCCAGAATTTGTTGCCACCTCAAATTCAAAAAGAAGTGAAACGTTTTTTTGAAAGGTTAAACTATATAACCTGATTCATATCTTAGTTGATAGATAAACGTGATCCAATCTTTGGCTACTTCGAAAATAAAATCTCTGAGAATGGAATGAAGAATGCCAAAAGGCTTTCGATAAGGTCAAACATTACCTTTTGTACCCTCTAATACTTGAGTCATCAATGCCTGGCCAATTATTAATCCTGTATCTATCAATTTTTGATAAGTCGATGGCTATCTATTAAGTCAACACAACAAGTCAGGCAAAAAGAAACAGGTTATTTACTACTTGAGTAAGAAATTTATAGAATATGAAAATAATTAGTCATTTGTAGAGAAGCTATGTTATGCTCTAACTTAGACGACTTGAAGGTTAAGACAATACATGCTGTACCACACTATGTGGGTAATCGCTAAACTTGACCCATCAAGTATTTGTGGAAGGCTCCTGCCTTGTCAAGGAGGTTAGCCAAGTGGCAAGTGTTGCTTTCTTGGTATGACATCATGTACGTAAATTAAAAAGCCATCAAAGATAGTGCAATAGTGGATTTCTTGGCAAGCTTAGTAAGAACTGACTATCAGCCTTTAGACTTTGATTTTTTTGATGAAGATTTAATGTGTATATCTAAGGCAGAGAACACTGTCGAGTATAGCTAATCTTGGAAAATATACTTCGATGGAGCTTCAAATGTATTAGGGCATAAAATTGATGCAATTTTTATCTCATTTGATGGGAACCACCACCATTTCACTGCAAGGTTGAACTTCCATTGTACCAATAATATAGCTGAATATGAGGCTTGTGTTATAGGACTCCAAGCAGCCATTAAAAGAGGCATTTGAACACTATAAGTACTTAGAGATTTAGCCCTTGTCATTTACCAACTGAAAGAAAGATGATAAATACGTGATGCTAAGCTGATCAACTATGGAAATCTGATTTCAAAACCTAGAAAAGAGTTTGATGATATTAGCTTTTAGCATCTACCTTAAAAAGTGAATCAAATTGTTGATGTCTTCGCCACCTTGTCATCCATGTTCAAAGTCAATTAAGAATCAGACATTACTTCTACTCAAGTAAGTATCTATACAACCCCAGCACATTGTCAGAATGTTAAAGAAGAGAAGAACGTCTTGCCATGGTGTCATTACATCCTTTGGTATATTAAGTATCAATCATAGCCAAAAGACACCATCAAAACTGATAAAAGAATCATTTGATGATTAGCTGTGAGCTTCATTTAGGATGGTGGGATTTTGTACAAGAAAGGCTGGAATCAGGTGCTATCTAATGTGTGGATGCCTCCAAAGGTAAAAGAATACTTGAAAAAGTTCACGAAGGAATTTGCAGTTAGCATGCTAATGGATGCTGAATGGTAGAACAAGTCATGTGATCAGGCTACTATTGGTTGACTCTTGAAAAAGATTGCATTGAATATGCCAAAAAGTGCCACAAATGCCAAATCTAAGCTAACAAAATCCATGTCCTAGCAACACCTCTACATGTTATGACAACTCCATGGCCTTTTCTATATGAGGCATAGACATGATCAAACTGATTACTCCTAAAGCTTTCAATGGGCATCGTTTTATTTTAGTTGCTATCGATTATTTCACCAAATGGGTAGAGGCAGCTTCTTATGCCAATGTCACCAGATTTATTATATGTAAATTTGTGAAATGAGACACCATTTGTAGATATGGTCTTCCCGAGCAGATCATCATAGATAATGCGCATAATTTAAAAGCAAGATGATGCAAGCAGTCTATTCTCATTTTAGGATTCAACATTGAAACTCCATCCCTTACCATTCGAAAATGAATAGCGCATATAAAGTAGCCAACAAGAATATCAAGAAGATAGTTGAAAAGATAGCTGAGATGTACAAAGATTGGCATGAAAAGTTGCCTTTTGCTTTACATGCCTATCGTATGGCAGTATGACCTTCTACAGGCGTTACCTCATTCTTTTTGGTTTTTGGCATGAAAGCTGTCCTACCTATCAAGGTTAAAATTCTTTCACTTAAAGTTTTGATGGAATCATAACTTGAAGAGGCCAAATGGGTTAAAAATTGATATGAGTAACTAAACCTTATTTAAGAAAAAAAAGCAAAACCATCTGTCATGGGCAAATGTATCAAAAGTGCATGATGAGAGCCCATGACAAAAAGGTTCATCCTCGTCAGTTTCAAAAAAAATGATTTATTGCTCAAATAAATTCTCCTGGTCCATAAAGATGCTTAAAAAAAATGGGCCCCGAATTAAAAAGGTCCGTACATGGTGAAACATTAATTTTTGGAAAAAGCTCGAATCTTAACCAAGATGGATAGCAGCAACCTACCCAACCTTGTGAACTTTGATTCTATTAAGAAATACTATGCCTAAAAAAATTTTAAGATGAAAACTCGAAAGGGCATCCTATTTCAGCTTTTTTATAGGAATATTGATTTTTTATTTTTGATTTTGTACCGTTTTTAATTTAATTCCCAAAATATGCTTATTTTAATTTTCAACTGAGAACTCGCCACTTCCCATGGCGAGGAGAAAGTATGTTAGGACCTCGCCAAACATAAAGTTTTTATTTTTTCAATTGTTTTGCTATAATAAGATAAATGATAAATTTTAGGTTTATATTAGAATAAATATGATAGATATTTAATTTTTGATATGATAGTAATGATATGTGGTGATTGTTTAGAGTTATTGTGAGTTTTGGGTATGTTTTGTGAGTATATTAAATTTAGTACAAATATAAATATACTAATATTTGAAAATTAGATATAAAAATTTAAACAACTTTGAATTATATATAAGTATAAAATTTTACTATAAGAAATCATTTACTACATTATCGTTGATGCAAAATCTCCCCTAAGGTATCAGATTTGTAAGAACATTTGTTACGGCTATGGCTTTCATTCTTGCAAAATCTATAATGATTTGGTTGGCATCTCTCCCTAAGGTCTATTTCATTATGAATATGACTTGATTTTGGTCGACCTTTTGGATCTCTCCGCAAAAAGAGATTAGGACATAGTTGTGGACCATTATATTCTTGCCAATAATCTTCATGCCCTATAGGTTGAACTCATGTCGATAGATATTGGATATAGTCTCCAGTCTATAGACATTGTCCACATATAGCATGCAATCTATATAGACATGAGTAAAAGCAGCAACAACATGTGAACATGGGTACCTTTGTGCTTGAAACTTTCTACAGTTACACCATCTCTCATTAAGATTAACTTTGTAGTTTAAAGCCATAACTCTTTCCTGTGGGTTCTTTAACTCTTCAACTAGGAAAGATTGATTTGCTCGCATAAACCCACGAATAAGGTGGGAGTTAGCTTTTCTTCGATTTTCTCACATGGCATCAATGACAGTTTCACAGTATATGTGGCCTGCCTCCATCATTGCTATCTGCTTGTTCCCTATCTTAACAAATAGTTCAGCCAACCTCAAATACGTTGCTTGGACTAAAGTAGTTATAGGAAGATGATGAGTTCCCTTCAACACTGAATTTATACATTCAGCTAATTTCGTTGTCATATGTCCATAGCATCTTCCTTCATCATATGATTAGGCCTATTTCTACCTCGGGATCCTATCAATCTAATCAATCGTTTCTGCATTTTTTGCATGAAGATTTTTATAGTACCACTAAAAATAAGGTAACCTCAACTCTATGCTATTAAAATCATTTGATAATTTATGGATTTGTAAACAAGTTGTTAAAAAATAAAAATTGAGAGGAGTGTAAGAGATTAAATAATCATAATTATGAATACATGCCCATGTTAATAACCTATCGACATAAGTCCTTATTATTAAACCTCTTCATAAAATTAGCTGCAAAATGCCAAATACAATATACAGAATATGCATGTGGAGGTCTCCGTGCACTACCTAAATCTCTGATGACAAATTTGATGGATTCATGTCGATAAAAAATCAAGCAAATACCAGGTTGTGTAACAACATATCTACATAAATTATGAAGAAAAAATGACCATGCCTCATTTGTCTCACCTTCCACAATTGCAAAGGCAATTGGAATAATGTTTTGATTGCCATCTTATGCAACAGCTAACAACAATGTTCATGGTATTTTCCATAAAAGAATGTATCATCTATTTGGATAATAGGCTTACAAAATGGAAAGTTTTCGATGCAAGGCTTGCAAGTCCAAAAAAATCAATAAAAAATACGCTTACCTTGCACCAATAGTTGGCTGTTGTATAAAGGTATAGTCTGTAATTCCACTATTGTGCTAGGAACAAATTGTTGCATTGCATCTAACCATTGTGGCAGATCATTGAGGATTTACCCTAATCACCAAAAAGTTGAACAATTGCCTTCTGCTTTGCCATCTATGCTTTCTTATAGGAAGTCATGTATCCATACCTATTTCGTATCTCGGCGACCAAAACTAAAACAAAAATGGCTAGATTCGCTTGGACCAAAGATAAAATGCATGAGCAAATCATGTTAGAATCTAATTTCACATGATCTTATGAAATTCATCCAGATGTGCAAGTATGAGGGCTATTGTATTTTCTAATCTCCCAAACTTGTTTGTTTTTTAACAACGTTGCCCTTATACTCCAGTTGCACCCTGTGCCATACATTTTGCACTTACTGTGATAGTTGGTTGGTGTAGATTCAACAGCTCTATAATCTATTGAGTGTTTGATATTATAGTGCTTGATAGCTAAAAGCACCACCTCTTTCATAGCAAATTACACAGAGATCACTAGTAAATGGATTCCAGGTTGACAGCATACCTAAGGTATGAGCATATTCTGGAACTTTTAACAGATGCATTGCATCCAAATTGAGGTGCACATATGGGACACAGGCTGAAACTAATGAAGAGCACCACTACCTTTAATAGTAGATGACAAATGATGAATGTTGATATTAGCTGGGACATCTGGGTCAGAATCATTGTTGTCATCATTGTCATCAAATTCAGCATATTCTTCGGGCTCACTAAAGTCTCCAAAGTGGGGTCCAGATGATTGATCAGGATTGAGATCAACATTGAATGAACTTGGTCATCCATTTTCCATTTCAATACCTCTAATTGGAGACTCTATCATCATGGAGGTATGTGGTGCATCATATTTAGTGGTAGGAATTGTTGGTGGCACATATGAATAATGGAAGGATTCAACAAACTTATTCATCATAACCTGTGCATCAAGAGGAGGTTGACATTCAGGACTGTCAACTGGCCATGACATTTATGTCTGTATGTTGCATGCAGTATGGGTATTTAAAGGCCCACCATCATCATTAACATTCTCTAGCTCAACATATAACTCAATTATGCCGACATTAGGAAATTATTGATGGGCATCAAATAGGCATCTCATATCATCATCATCTTCAACTAGGAAACTCTTATATCAGACACATCCTTCCCCTATAAAACTAGAAAGCCTTTACTTGATTTCCGATATTTTTCTTCTGATCCCAACTTTGATTTTTGTATGAATTTTGGCCTTCAATTCCTCTATTATTATGTCTTCCTCAACATTAATGCTTTTTGAACGGTCACTTTGGAATGCAACACCTTTTTCGCTATTGAAAATTTGTCTATCAAAGTAGACAAGTATGACAAACCTATTGCTCATCTTGTCAAATTCATGTTTAGCAAGTAACAACAAAAGCTAGAATAAAGAAGCACTATCAATAAACTCTACAAACAAATCTCACACAAATTGGAAAGAATATGCAATGAAAATGAATGAAAAATGAGAGTAATGAACTAAGGTATATATAATGGAGTAAAAAAAACTATGCATTAGTTTCACTTTTTTTTAAACTTTATTGTATCATTAGTCATTTTTTTCTGTTGTGTCAGAAGGAATCTGATACCCCATGCATCTTTCACATCTTCAGGGTTCCAAGACATGCATCTGTCACATTTTTTGGGTTTCAAGAAATTTATTAGGCATTAGTCTTTTTTTTTTGTGTCAAAAGGAATCTGATACCCCATGCATCCATCACATCTTTCGAGTTCTAAGACATGTATCTGTCATTAGTCATCTTTTTTTGTTGTATCAAAAAGAATCTGATACGCTATGCATCCATCACATCTTCTAGGTTCCAAGATATGCATTTGTCACATATTTCAGGTTTCAAGAAATTTATTAGGCATTAGTTATCTTTTTTTTGTCGTGTCATAAGGAATCTGATACCTCATGCATTCATCACATCTTTCAGGTTCCAAGAAATTTATTAGGCATTAATCACCTTTTTTCTGTAATGTCAGAAGGAATCTGATACCCCATGCATCCGTAACATCTTTTTTCAATATCACAAGAATCAGAATTCAAGAAATATATTAAGAATCTTTATTTTTAAATAAGATCAATTTTAACATAAACATCAGGTTCCATATAACGACTATATCAATGATCATAAAAGATAAAAATATAAATTATACAAAAAAAATTTTGAATGCTAAAGGTACATATTGTACAAATGACAGTAATGATAAAAAAACATATTAAACAAAATCACTACATACAAAACTTTATTGACGGGGGGCCTTTTTGCATGG
>JBBYHK010514312.1:0-12901 GCA_038382065.1 Adansonia grandidieri | reverse complement strand
CAATGATAAAGAAAATGGGTGGACTATTGGAATTTATCTCGCAATTGACATCGATTATCTGGGAATAGCCTAATCGATAATTTTTGGGATGCATCTGGGATCCTTGATTAAACAAGGTTTGTTTGACATATTCATAGAAGTTCGAGAAAGAGAAAAATTTAATTGTAGTTGAGAGATAGGGTGGAGAATCTATTCGAAAGGATGGGGTTGGAATATCCCTATGGATGATGAATGATTTTGACGAAGAAAAATTCTTTAAAGGTTGACAATTTTGAAAAACAGGGTTGGAGTGTTCCCTCAGTAGTTCAGGGTTAGGGTGTCCCCGAAAGTGGCCTATCTAACGCTTCCTTAAAGAAATCGAGTTGGAAAAATTAAGTTGACAAAACTTTGTGATTTAGGAAATATGTGAGCCTTTCAACAACTTTTGGCAAATAAAAATATTGTGAATGAGGATGGTAAAGTTGTAAAATGTGTTTGTGCCTTGATATGAGCCTATGGAGGTCAAAGCATGTTCTCAAGTCTGATTGGGGTGATACAAAGACATGTGAATGTCTCGAGACAAAATTCAGGAAGACAATTCAATTTTTACGATAACCAAAAACAGGGGACAGCATCGCACTATCCTGCTTCGAAAATTTATTCTAAATTGGTTAGAAGGCTTTAGAGGGTGGACAAGATACCGTTAGAAAGGTAACTCGATGAGGGTTAACCTAAAAATATTCCCCATATCCCAAAAGTCATTTTTCGAGCGAATAAATTTTTAAGTTTGGACTGATAGAGCTGCTAGCAAAGCATATGAGGGACAAGGTGTGTTAAAATTTGAAAAATCACCCTGGACTCATTTGGTATCAAAAAATTGCAAGGGATACCTTTCTGAAAAAAAGATTTCATGAGTTTTTTAAGAAGATGTTTAAAAAATTTAGAAAAATCATTTAGTGGGCCTGAACGGCCCAACAAGAATACATGTTTGGATTCTAGAGGTTTTAGATAGTTTAGACTTGAAAAATCATAACTCTCTCATCTGGAATGATCCGGAGGTGAATAAGACATCATTTCAAAGATAATTCAACACACTTTAAGAGAAAAATAGCAAAAAATTCATAAAAAATCATTTAGGATTTTAAAGTGACTTTTTAATTTGCAATAGTTATACTACCAATAGGGGACAAAGTAAAGCAGGGATATCTCTTATTTTTTTATGTCTACCAGTCCAAACCCGAGTCGTTAATGTTTGAATGTCTATGACTAAAGGGAAAAAGTGGCATAAACATCACGAACTCCTTTGCACAAGTTCAGAGTAGTTTAGGATGCTGAAATAGCCCGTTAATCATACCACTTATGATTTGGACTCAAAAACAAGGCACAAACATTTAGGGAATACTTGTAAGACCATTTTCATTTCAAAATCAAAAGATTTGAGCTTGTTTAACTAAGATTCCAGATCTGGAAAACTTAATCTTCCCCAAGATTTTTGCTAACTTTAAGGAAAATGCTAAGTCCATGCTAATCCTCATTGGTTGAGGTTAACATGCTTGGCTTGGGGGTTTTAAAAATCAGTATTTGACAGCCATCAAACATGCATTTTGACAAGGAGAAGACAACAAACATACAAGGGCATGGCACACAACAGGAATAGGGATACTAACTTTATGAATGGTTTAGACAAAGAAAGTATTATGCATTGTGATAAGAAAATGTCATGGATGCTGAAAATGATAATGATTCATGCAAGCCATTGTGTAAATGTGCTTGAAATGTGTTAGGCTAATGATTTATACATGGATTAAGGATAACAAGATGCATGGATATGGCATAAAGTGCATGCGTAAGAGATATCAAACAAATAAGAATGAAATGAGGCATTTTGCATATCAAAGGGGCTTTAAGGCATCCAAATCTTAAACTACCACAACCAAAAGCCACTATAATGCATGATAATCCTAAGAAGGTGATGGAAACATGGAAAGCTCACTAAAATGATGCAAACGCTAAAAAATAGAAAATGAAAGTGATAAACTGAGAAGTTATACCAATAAAACTTCACTATGTGGCCAAGTAATTAGAGCAGTAGAGATGGCTTGAATTTCTCTCTTTTCCTTGTTGTTAATAAGTAAGAAAAAGAGAAAAATAAAGAGGTTTCGGTTCTGGTATGGATGAGGGTGATTTTTAGAATATGTAATGGTTGGGAATGAATGTCTTAGGGCTATTTCTGGGTGGTGGGTGAAGAGCTACGAGATTCTAGTTTTCTTAGTGTAGGAATATGTTTTGGAAGCTGAAAATGAAATGGAATCTAACCTTTTTTAGCTGAGATAGAAGTGGTCCCTTTATACTAGTATTTTGAAGCCAATTTGGAAGTGTTTTTGGCTATTTCTTAAGGGGGACAAACGGATGTCAGCATGGTGGCTATAGAGTGGCTATAGGGAGCAACTTGCTGCAAATGTGATGGGCATAGGGTGGTTGGTTTAAATGCTGAAATGATTTTCCAACAAATAAGGTGGCTGATGGTTATCTTGGTCAATCAATTAGGGAGTAAGGTGATCATCTGCTATTGACCTTTTTTTATCGAATTTAGACTTTAAAAAAATGTTATGATTAATTCAAAAGTCTACATTTGTAATCTGACATGTGTTTTAATCTTTTTTGATGCAAAGAAATGATATAAAATTAAGTTTTGGTCAATGGTGGATGAGTCAAAAATGCCCGGATCATGAAAATGGCCTGTATATATCGATATATTGCATAATGTATCGATACATTTGGTCTAAAAACTTTAATGGTATCGATGCAATGAATATTGTATCGATACAGTGATCATTGTATCAGTACTATAAACCACTCTATCGATATTGTGAACCACTGCAGCGATACATGTTGATATGTGTCGATACATTTCCTTACAAAATGCATGTTTTGGTCTTGGCATGGCTTAGTATCGATACATGAGGTCCTATATCGACATAGAGGCTCATGTATCGATACATTTGCATGTTGTATCAATATAAATGGGGACATTTCAAATCTTTGGATTGTTAGAGCATTGTATCGATACATGAGAACCATATATCGATACATTCAAAAAAAATTATGAATTTTCTCATAAATTTTGTCCTTAGACACCTTGAACTACGTCTTTTGATGCCATATCTTTGCATTTACCTTTGATATGATCCCTAGGCCTTCTTGAACTCCTCAAATACTTTTTCATCAGGTGACATTCGCCCTCTCTGATGTCTATGCTCCAGATTGCTTAAAAAAAGTAGCTAGACAAAATAAGGTATCTATAGCTGCCCCTCTTTGATTGTTGTTGAGAATCAAGAATAAAGCAAAGACAAATAAATACTATTTTGTTCGGGGTGGAATGATGCTCCCTAGAACATTAAGGTGCTAGGTTTTCAAAGGTTTGACCCCCTTAGGCAACTGCAGAGTACATGGATTTTTGATGTGGGTGTCACTAGCTTGTACGAGCTTTGACTTAAACTTGGGTGTCGCTAGCTCATGCGAGCTTTAACTTGGGTGCCTACAACTTGTGTAGACTTTGACTCAAACTTGGGTGCCACCAGCTCATATGGGCTTTGACTCGGGTACTGCCAACTTGTGTGGGCTTTGACTTGAGTGTTGCCAGCTTGTGCGAGCTTTAACTCTAACTTGGGTGCCACCAGCTCATGTGGGCTTTGACTTGGGTGCCACTAGCTTGTGCGGGCTTTGACTCAGACTTGGGTGCCATCAGCTCATGTGGGCTTTTACTCAAGTGCTACCAGCTTGTGCAAGCTTTAACTCAGACTTGGTTTCCACCAGCTTGTGTGGGCTTTAACTCGAGTGCTACCAAGTTGTGCAAGCTTTGACTTAGACTTAGGTGCCACCAGCTCATGTGGGCTTTGACTCAGACTTGGGTGCCACCAACTTGTGCAGCCTTTGACTCAGGCTTGGGTGCCACTAGATCATATAGGCTTTAACTTGGGTGCCGCCAGCTCGTGTGGGCTTTGACTCAGACTTGGGTGCCACCAGCTCGTGTGGGCTTTGACTTAGACTTGGGTGCCGTCAACTCATGCAGGCTCTGACTCAGACTTAAGTGCCGCCAGCTTGTGCGGGCTTTGGCTTGAACTTGGGTGCCACCAGCTCGTGTAGGCTTTGACTCAAACTTGGGTGCCACCTATTCGTGCGGGCTTTGACTTAGACTTGGGTGCCACTAGCTCGTGTGGGCTTTGACTCAGACTTGGGTGCCACCAGCTCGTGTGGGCTTTTAGAAAGGTGCCATTAACTTGTGGGCTTTAAAAGGGTGCCACTAACTTATGGGATTTTAAAAGGGGTGCAACTGGCTCGTGTAGGTTTTAACTCAGACTTGGGTGTCACCAGCTCATGTGGGCTATTGGAAAGATGCCATTAACTTATGGGCTTTAAAGGGGTGCCACTAACTTATGGGCTTTGAAAAAGGGTGCCATTGATTTATGGGCTTTAAAAAGGGGTGCCACTGACTTATGGGCTTTTAGAAAGGTGCCACTAACTTATGGGCTTTAAAAAAAGGTGCCACTGACTTATGGGCTTTAAAAGGGTGCTACTGACTTATGGGCTTTAAAAAGGGGCACCACTAACTTGTGGGCTTTTAAGAGGAGCCACTGACTTATGGGCTTTAAAGGGGTGGCGACAAAGTTTTCGATAAAACTTTTAATACAAGCTTTTCTTAACAAAAGTTCATGATAAAATTTCCTAATGAAAAAGGTTTTAGCACTAGTTCATGACAAAATGTTTGACAAAGCTTCTTACAAATATTCTCAGCAAAAGTTTTTTTTTTATGATAATTTTTGGACAATAATTTCTTGACATTGGCCCTTTGACAATAGTTTTTTGATAAAATGGGTTTTGACATAAGGTGATGAGGAGAAAAGAACCTTACTTGAATGACCCTTGGTTTACGAAGCTTAAAGTACTTACCAAGAATTCCTTGGAGGTTGAATAAACCTGGCTTGAAGTGATATTATCAAAATGATGATGTATGTTGGTAATGTGAGTGCATGATATGTAATGCTATCATGGTTGCATGATGTGAAGTCTATTACGGGAGACAGTTATAGTTCTCCTTATATGTCATTCAGACTTTCATAGGGATGGTGATCCATCCTAGTTCAACCAAGGATTAGAATTTTCCTAATTTCACTGGGGATCATAGGTTGTCCTAGCTCCACTGAAGATATGACTAAAAATTTGGTATCAAGAATTTAGGTTGTTGTTTTTCTCAATTCATAAGGCTCAATCATTTTCCTGACAATTGGAAGGCATTGTCAACAATTTGAAGACGGTTTGCCTGAATAGGTTGATGTCTCTGGTTTCGATAAGATTTTGATAGAACTCATGGGTCAATTTTTGGTTAGCTTAAAATGGTTTTTTTCTTGAGATACGGCTTGTGAAAGCAAGAAATGGTTTGGTGTATGGTCATGCGAGCAGGTGTTTGGACGCGAAAAATGGGTGATCTTGACAATCAGGGCATGAGTAGAGTTCTCTATACTTTTCTCTTCCTTTTGATGTAATATCGAGATGTCCTGATGCATATTTCAGTTAATTATTAAACATTATCAACTAAATGACAAGTGCAACATGAATTGTACAAGGGTTAAAAGAAACAAAGTAATATTTATTCATGATAACAAAAAGGCATAACTCGATCTATCTTTTGACAAGCAATTAATAGGGTAGTGAGAAAGATGATTTTTTTGGGTGAAAGATGCCTCTAACAATCATGACATGGATGTTCTTTAAGTGTTTTTTAGAATCTTTCTCAAACAATGAATGTGCCTACATGAGCTGATCTTTGAAAGATTGCTAGGATTGCTTTGCATTGTCCTGTAGGTACTCTTAGTTCATGCCCCATCAAAATTGATCTTCTCCAGTTGCCCTTGTGGGTTTTCAACTATAGTCGGGTCGGTTGCCCAGATGCCTTTTTTACATTTCCCTCTAGACCTTTTTTTATTTTTTTTGTTTTTGTTTGTTGTTTTTGTTTTGTTTTTTGTTTTGCTCTTTTTTTGTTTTTTTTATTTTTTTTAAGACTCCATTTCAGGTTTTCACCCTCTATGTGTAATGTTTCTTGACGAAATATGAGTTGATTGGGTTGGGTAAGGCATTGCCATCCATTTCTAACAAGATTAGGGCCTCTCTAGAAAAGGCTTGTTTCATGGCATACCGTCTTTCCCAATTAAAGGTCCACTTGCCCCGTGTAACTTTGTGAATTGGAAGGATCTTTTTCAATACCCATTCATCTTGGTGAAATTGTCATTAGCGCATCTTTTTGTCATGGGCTCGAATCATGTATCTTTGATGCGTTTGACCATGGCAGATGGCTTTCATGCATTTTTCCTCTATAAGATTGAGCTGGTCGTATCTGTTCTTGACCCATTCAGCTTTTCCAAGTTTGATTTCCATCAAGACTCTGAGAGAAGGGATTTTAACTTCGATGGGCAAATAACTTCCATCTTATAAACAAGAGAAAAATAGGGTAGTGCTCGTGGAAGTTCAAAATGAGGTTTGATAGGCATGAAGTGCAAAGGATAGCTTCTCATGCTAGTTTTTGTAAGTCTCTACCACTTTCTCAACTATTATTTTGATGTTTTTGTTAGGTGCCTTAACTGCCCTATTCATCTTTGGGTGATAAGTATGGAATTATCATACTGGATCATGAACAGTAAAAAGTCTAGTGGTATGAAGCTTTCTTCAAAACCTTTTTCAAAATCAACTTCACTGGTGCAAATTGACCATTCAAAATTGATATTTAAAGACTCGTCAAATACATCCATGCCACTATCATTAGGACACCTGAAAGGGGAAGGAAATAGATATTGCAAAAGGCACACACAACTTGGGGATTCGGATAAGAGTAATTAAGACAAAGGGATTAAAAAGTGATGTAGGCACACAATATGGAATGATATATGCAAAAGTCATTTCATTGATAATGTTTGGTAATGATGCCCCTTACATAGGACACTTACCTGCCTTTGGGCGAGGACGGGTAGGTTTTCATTTCTTGACATTACATGAAAGGGGCAAGAAAAGTGCAAGGGCTTCCGTCATGACCCCATCATCAAAATCAGGTCTTTGGTGGAAGGACACAATTCTATGGCTCGGTATCGATCATGTTTGCAGCTGGCTCAGTGTGGTTTGGTAAAGGATTGGCAGTAATATTTGGCCCTTGGTTTGTCCCGAGCTGTAAGACTTTTACGTTGATTAGATTTTGCACTTTTTGTTTAAAATATGTGCAGTTCTTAATGTCATGCCCTGCTACCCTAGCATAGTATTCACAGTGGGCGTTAGGGTTATACCATGGCGGGTATGGTGACTTCTTTTTTGGGACATAGATTGGAGCCATTAAGTGATTTTGGAGTAAGGTTTGATAGAGCTCCTTATAGGTCATAGGGATGGGATCAAAATGTTATCTTGGTTGATTTGCACCTTAGTTGTCGAGTGCATTATTGGTTGTTCGATTGGTATTTTGGTGGACTTATGGAGGGTAGCTTTGTGGTGGGTTGGATGGGATTGCAAAGGATGGGTAGTCAGTTATGGCATAAATTGGCTGCGAGGATATTATGATGGGGTAAGAATGTGGGGTTCTTGAGTAGTGAGGGTTAGGTATTTGGCACCATTTTGGTAAAGATGAGCTAGCATAACTTATGGCATTGGCCTCTCCTTCCTTCTTTTTGCTGGCAATAGGCTTCTTGCTTGATCCATATGTTTCCTCAGTTGACATTCTACCACTCTTAATAGCTGCATCAATCATCTCCAAAGAGGACTAGGTCTGCAAATTTTTTTATGGCATTTCCTATGAGCTTCTCATAATAAGGAGCAAGTAAGGTATGAATGAAAGTGACCATCATCTCTTTTTTTGTAAGGGAAGGCTAGATTAGGGCTGCTTTTTCCCTCCACCTTTGGGCATATTGTTTGAAACTTTCAGTGGATCTTTTCTTAAAATTCATTAGGAAAAGTCGATCTGGTGCCCAATCTGACACGTGCTGGTATTGATTTAGAAAGGCCTTAGACAAGTCGGCCCATGATTGAATTTTGACATTTGTCTAGCTTGATATACCACCAAGTTGCTGTCCTAGTGAGGCTATGCTGGAAGTAATGGATGAAGAGCTTTTCATCTTTCTTGTACCCAGCCATCTTTCAGAAGTACATTTAGACATGGATAGAAGGATCAGTGGTTCCATTAAACTTTTCAAACTCTGGGACTTTAAACTTCAGGGGAATGACAAGGTTGGACACCAAAGACAATGATTGTGCATCAAGAGCTCTGAACTTGTCACTCCCCTCGATAGCTTAGAGCCATTTTTCTAGTAGCTAGAATTTGTTCACTTCTTTCGTAGTCATGGTGAACTTTTGACCTTCTATTTTCTCTGGTTACTCATGGCCAAGGGTTATCGGGTCTACCGATAAGACTCTTGCATTCACCCTTTGAATGCCAGGAATGAATTGAGTTGCTGTAATGAGATTTAGGTAAATGACTGGTGGAGCCTGAGTGGCAGGTGGAGGAGTGGGCCTTTGTTCTTGTCTAATTTCCCCTTGGGCAGGTTTTGGATTATTGGCAAGGGGACTTTCAGTGTTTGAAGGATTATTCCTCATATTGGCAATACTGGCTTGCCCTTTTTTCGTTCATAGAGGCTGTCATTAGTTCCATAAGTCTTGCCATCTAAGTTTGCATTTTGGTTTGCTGACAGAGCATCTGGTCTTTCGATTCCTTAACCATTAGCTCAAGTCACTCAATACGAGCTTCATGATCACTCTCCATGATTTGTTTACGGCATTGCGTGTTGTAGCAATGCAGGATTTTAAGTTTCATTTTCCTAGTTGACCTCAGAGTCCCTTGCACTTTTATGGCCCAATTCCTATATTAGACATTTACTTGAAAATGTATTTATTGATGAGTGTTTATGATGCAATGATGAGTTAAGATAAAGAATAATTGATGCAAGTGTAAAAAGGTGAAAGTAAATATGCAAATGCATTGGAGACAATTGAATCCTAGAACAACTTCGTCGATAACATCTTTTATAGAGCCACAAAAATGTCCCTTACTGAACATTGAACCAGAACAATTGTTCCAAAATGATGATAGTCATGATAGTTATGATGAGATGATGCATGCGGCAAAACACAAACAAAGGGAAATAAGCTAGTGAAATTTATAAGAGACAAATGTAAGAAATTAAGAAATTTGAGAACATCAGAGAAAATATTCATCACATGTATCAACCAAGATGGCGAGACAAGAAACGGGCAGCGTATCAACTTGCCAGGATGCAATCTGCCCCTTCACAAGGTGATGCAATATCTTATTTTAATGGAAAAATAACCGACTAGTTGTGATATTCATTTATCACCACTAGTGTAGATGCGTGTTAAGCCATGACTCGGACAGCATAATGGCTTACAGTATAAGGCATTGTGAATGATAGTTTTTGTTCACCATCACTTATTTATACAAAGGTTAGCCATCATTCGGGCGGCACGATGGCATGCCTTGATAAATGATAAAAATGCAAATGCAGGTGACAATTTTATACTCAATGTCACCCACATTATTATGGTGATTAAAAGTAAAGGTTAGGAATGTTTCCTTGAGTGACCCTATTCTTCGGGTATTCTAGCAGCGTTCCAGTATTGTTTGACATGGTTTAGCTTATAGGGCTCACTATATGAGGTTTAAGTTGATGCCTAAATAGGTATCCAAATTACTCCATCCGATAAAGACAGTCTAGGGATCCTGATCCTAGATCCATCAGGGTTTGGCAAAACAGGTTCAATCCATTGGATCCATTTCCCTATGCAAATGCAGAGGGTTACTCATGAGAAACATAAGAAATTTACATCTGGGAAGTTATTGCCATGCCTATGTAGAGGGTTACTCATGAAGGCAGATAGCTAACTTCCTCCTAATGATTAGGTTATAACCATGCCATGGAGTTTGGTAGGACACTAATGCACATCCACATGCGTGGTGTGTGACAGGGAAATGATCAAAGCTTTTTGTTTACCTCTGTATTACCATTTTTATTAACTTGATGATTATTCGAAAATAAGACAATCCTGATAATCATGTCAAGCAAAAGATTAGCTGACAAAACAAAAAGGGTCATGGTTAAATAATAACCAACGATCGAAAGAACTAGGAACCTAGCAAGATACGGGTAGTTATTGGCCTAACACTCTATATATCCCCAATGGAGTCACCAAGCTATCGTAACGTACTCCGGGGTGGATCCTTATGGATTTATGGATGCGCACTACTTAAAATATTTTCCTGACTTGGATATGTCTTCTTGATCGAGACTTTTCTTTTGCGATGTGATGAGAATGAGAATGTATGGATTCTTGACTTATGATACAGTGAAGGAGACCATAAGACGAATCGCTTATCTTATTAGTTTCAGATGACCATCACGAAATGGCCAACATTTGGAGTTGCCACTGATCATTTTAGGCTAGGCATGATCGGATGCATATTAAAACCTATGTTTTGAGTTACAAAACTCAAAACATCGATCCCGTGGTCTACATAATACAAAGATTCATCATTTGGGTTCGGGAGTTGGTTATGCACGATGAAGTATGAACCTCTTCATGACGTCGAAATAGGTACCTTACTACCTATGTCTTATCTCGATTTCGATTCTTTTAATCTTAACTCATCACTATTTTGATATAACCCTTCTTTTAATGCATGAATCTTATAGAAATACAAATCCAGGTTTGAATGAAAAAGATTTAATCTCATATATGCCTTGGAGAGATGGGGAATATAGAGATTTTCAATAAAATGACTTCTAGATTTTACTTTGAAAATGGAATGTTTCACTTTGGGCACTAGAGAGATACCCATGCGTAACATTGCCTTTAATTTTATTTCAGATGTTTTGAAAACATGATTGCATATAATCATCACAAAGAAATCATGTTAGTAAGGCAATAAATAAAGTAACATGACATGGATCATTCAACGCAATGATAAAGAAAATGGGTGGACTATTGGAATTTATCTTGCAAATGGCATCGATTATCTGGGAATAACCGAATCGATAATTTTTGAGATGCATCTGGGTTCCTTGATTAAACAAGGTTTGTTTGATATATTCGAGGAAGTTTAGGAAGGAGAAAAATTTAATTGTAGTTGAGAGATAGGGTTGGAGTATCCCTTCGAAAAGATGTGGTTGAAATATCCCCATGGATGACGAATGATTTTGATGAAGTAAGATTCTTTAAAGGTTGACAATTTTGAAAAACGGGCTTGAAGTATCCCCTCAGAAGGTCAGGGTTGGAGTATCCCCATGGATAACAAATAATTTGACAGCAAAAGATTTTTTTTAGATCTTGACAAATTTAAAGAACGGGGTTGGAGTGTCCCCTCAAAAGGCCAGGGTTGGAGTGTCCTCGAAAGTGGCCTATCTAACGCTTCTTTAAAGAAGTCGAGTTGGAAAAATTAAGTTGACAAAACCTTGTGATTTAGGGAATTTGTGAGCTTTTCGACAACTTTTGGCAAATGAAATATTGTGAATGAGGATGGTAAAGATGTAAAATGTGTTTGTGCCTTAATACGAGCCTACGAAAGGTTAAAGCATGTTCTCGAGTCTGATCGAGGTGATACAGAGACATTCAAATGTCTCAAGACAAAATTCAGGAAGAGAATTCAATTTTGACCATAATTGAAAATAAAGGATAGCATCGTGCTATCCAGCTTCCAAAATTTATTCTAAATTGGTTTGAATGCTTTAGAGGGTGGAAAAGACACTGTTAGAAAGGTAACTCGACGAGGGTCAACCTAAAAATATTCTCCATATCCAAAAAGGTCATTTTTCGAGGGAAAAAATTTTCAAGTTTTGATTGATTGAGCTATTGGTAGAGCATATGAGGGACAAGGTCTGTCAAAACTTGAAAAATCATCTCGAACTTATTTGGTATCGAAAAATTGCAAGCGATACCCTTCTGAAAAGGGGATTTCATGAATGTTTTAGGATAAATGTTTGAAAAATTTAGAAAAATCATTTAGGAGGCCTGAACGGCCCAACAGGAATACATGTTTAGATTCTAGAGGTTCCAGATAGTTTAGACTTGAAAAATCATAACTCTCTCATCTGGAATGATCCAAGGGTGAATAAGACATCCTTTCAAAGATAATTCAACACATTTTGAGAGAAAAATAATAGAAAATTTATGAAAAATCGTTTAGGATTTTAAAGTGACTTTTCAATTTACAACAGTTGTACTGCCAGTAGGGACAAAGCAAAGCAGGGATATCTCTCATTTTTGTTATGTCTACGGGTCCAAACTTGGGTCATTGATATCTGAATGTCAATGAGTAAAGGGAAAGAGTGGCATGAGCATTACGAACTCATTTACACAGCTACGGAATAGTTTGGGATGATGAAAGAGCCTGTTAATCACACCATTTATGATTTAGACTAAAAAATAAGGCATAAACATTTAGGGAATACTTGTAAGACCATTTTTGTTTCAAAATTAGAAGATTTGAACTTGTTTAACCAAGATTCCAGATTTGGACAACTTAATTTTCCCTAAGATATTTTGCTAACTTTAAGGAAAATGCTAAGTCCACGCCAATCCTCATTAGTTAAGGTTAACATACTTGGCTTGGGGGTTTTGAAAATCAGTTTTTGATAGCCATCAAACATGCATTTTGACAAGGAGAAGACAATAAACATACAAGGGTATGGCACACAACATGAATGGGGATGCTAACTTTACGAATGGTTTAGACAAAGAAAGTGTTATGCATTGTGACAAGAAAATGTCATGGATACTGAAAATGATGATGATTCATTCAAGCCAATGTGTAAATGTGCTTGAAATGTGTTAGGCTAATGATTCATACATGGATTAAGGATAACAAGATGCATGGATATGG